>OZ023205.1:30803169-30993169 GCA_963995525.1 Escarpia spicata
ATGTATGTCTGTCTGTCTGTCTGTCTGTATGTCTGTCTGTCTGGCTGTCTTTCTCTCTCTCTCTCTCTCTCTCTCTCTCTCTCTCTCTCTCTCTCTCTCTCCACCCATCTCACGCTTTGCATTGTTAATGTTTTCAAAATAAATTTACTGAAAGTCTATATTGAAATAAGCTTTTAATAGTTCTGCTTTGTTGATGTTCTCAAGAAAACTGTGTTCATAAACATGTTTTAGTATGTATTGGAGTTGTCTTTCGGGATCAGTAGCTTCTAAATAAGTGAATACCATGGTGTTGAGAGGGTAGTTCAAAGCGTTTGTTTGCTTGCAAGCCATGTTTCTACTACGAACACAACAATGCATCTGTGTACTCCGTGTGTGCGTATAACTACCAAGCAATATAATTCCAATGTTAATGGAACTATTTCAAGCTGTATTAATATGTCCAAATTGATGGTATGCTATGTTTTGTTGGCATATTTTAATGGTAAAATGTAAAGGCAGTGAGTGACGAAGTGTGGAAAAACGAAACGAATTTTTTTCAATTCGCAGGGACAATGACCGTCCCATCCGTTTGTAAATTGTTGATTTGTATCGCCGGAAATCTTACTGGCTATATATCATGTTTAATTATACACTTATGTTTATTGTAAAACATGAACCATTGTGACACTGTCTCGCGCTGTGAGTTTATCTATCCATCACGTGACCTGTTGCCTAGCAACATGTCAGTCAAACCATAAAAAATGCGATGCCGAACACGTGGAGCGTTCGAACATTCCGTCGTACATTTTTTTGAAATTCTACACTCAAACGTGTTTAGTTATGACAAAAACATAAAGCAAAGGTTTTAAACCAACAGCTGTACGCGGGAATGGATGATTTAGCAGATGCTATGCCGTCGCAATAAGTAATGCAGTGCACATAATCGCAGTTATCAACATAGTTGGCAAGGGAGCTGTCGTTGCATCACTCAGCGCCTCCTATCGGTGATCAACGGGTAGAAAAATAACAAAAGACAATAGCAGTTTTGCCAGAACAAACAGTGTGCAGCTGAATCAGACACGTAAGTTGATGATCGTGAAACAACTGTGCAAGACCCGAGCGCAATCAATGAGACGAGACAGTCGCAGGACATCGACAGTCGCAGTGTCTGTGAACACACGCTCACTCTGTCGCCATCTGCCGAGACGTGTGGTGGCGCGACGGGCTTATTGTAGCGACAGACGTGCTGCAACAACAACAACACCAAACGGCAGTCGTCGAATCGTTGAACGACCCCGCAGAGGGCCAAACTTACACAGAGAAACAAAAGAAAAAGAGTAAGAAGTGACGTCCCCACCTATACCAGGCTCCGTTTACTTTTGCCAGTCGCGTTGGTTATGAAATACTGGTTGACCTTTTTTCAAAACAAAAGGTGTATTTGCTGAGCATAGTTCTCGTGTTGGTGACGCCAGCGGGACACTTCTATCCAGTGTAATACACATTTTAGGAATCTTCTGCCGTGCGTCTACCCAATCATAGTCACGCGTTTCCTTACGCTATACGAATTAACCGACCTTCTTAATAGTTTCTCTTGTTGTTTCACCAAAATTCAATAACACATTTTAGAAATGAACAAACAAGTCGCAGTGGGTAGACGGCGTAATTTGTTCGCGGAAAGAATGAGTCGGACGGAGCGAAAAATCGACTTGATGAAGACCCCCCTAACGGTATCACTGGTGCTCTTAATCTCTGCTGGGAATTTCCCGGGGCTACGGATACAGCAGTGGATAACAGGGCAGGGACCAGGATTTTAAAAAGTTGTTGCTAACTCAATGCGTATCTCGATTTCGTGATTAGTTTAAGGCTAGAGCTCGAGTTGAACTGAGTAAACAAAAACAGCAACTGGAGTCGCTGTATCAGTGCTGCTACACGTGTAGGCCTCCCGGCATTTTATATCGCTCTCCTGTCACACGTCAGCAATACAAAGAATTCCGATTTTAGCGGCACAAATAAACCCTTACAGATCCCTGTCAGTCGCTCAACGTTCGAAATTGAAGGGGCGTGTGTCGGTGAAAAGCTCACTTTTAGTGGCATAAAGCCCTGGCATGGGCGTCTTTGCGTCACGGAAGGTGGGCATAAGATAACGTCGACTTCCCCTGAAGCGATCCGACGCCAGGTGTGGTATCGGCTCTCGGCGCCTGAGCAGCCTGTCTTGCAGTAACAACGGACCGGGAGCTGTGAAATCAGTTTGACTGCGTTCACTCGCAGGGCTGCCGTTAATCAGTCAGACAGGCTCAGGTATGCGTGGCCACCGAATCTTTCAGCACTTAGCGGGCTGGCAATCACCTCGTTACGGCCCATATTCACCGACGACTGGTAATAAAACAGTAGATATAGGAGAGTAAAAGTCAAAGTAGTCTGTTTTGTTGAAAGAAATGTTCCTAAAACGGTTTCAAGGCGGAGCATTGCAATATATTATTTAATATATAACTTTTTTCAAATGCATATACAAAGATCAAGCAAGCGGAAACGTATACACACACAAGCACGCATGCACGCGCGCACACATGCGCGCGCGCCTACACACATTTCCGTCTAGTATCTGAATATATAACCCTTTGTTTTAAGACATCGTAATCCATCCGCACACTCTATAAATGACCGTCTGGTCGCAAACGCATTTCCAGCCACCATTCCTGTCTAAGAGCCTCTTACAGACAAAACAAACATCAATATCAATGCGCTAACATGTGTTTTCAGGAGTATCACATGTAAAGCCCATCCATGGAACGTGAAAATGTGGTTTTCGTGACAGAAGTTGCCGGAAGTCGTCATGATGTTGACGTCATCCGTGACCATGCACGGACTGCCTCAAATCGATCTAACTGATAACTCGTCTACCAGTGTCGAAACTCGACACCAATGTTCACCGACGAAACACGAATTTACCGCACTACCGATCTCCCACTGTAGCATTAGCCTACTAAACGAATTAGACTGCGTACCTTAAAACACCCGAATTCTACCATCTGATTATTGAATGAGTCATTGGCGTAAATACAGTTGTGTTTATTTGCGAAACGATACCATGCATGCGAGATAACAACATAGATTTAACTGGTGGGGTAGATGGCAGTAAAATGTGCTATTTTATGGGGGAATTTGCAAATTACTTAGACGTCAAGCCCGGCAGACGAAGGCTTATAGCGCGACCTCCGCGCTCTATAAAACGTTATTATGTGACAAATCTTTATCGGTTTTATTATGTTATACGATAACGACCTGCGACTGCGTGCATTAAACGAGCATCTAACTTTCTGACAGCGTCTCGTCTTAGTGTTGCCATAAGTGTTAGGATATGTCTGTCTCTTCTCTTGTGACGTTGGATGTTTAACACTATGATCGAATACTTGACCTTATTTTCCTATTGTTAAGTCCATGCTACCTGTTGACGCGTTAGTGCGAAGTGACAGACAGCTTCGATGCACACAAGTCCGGCGTTCTATCCGGAACAAAGGACACGATAGCGATCCAAAACCGTTGACATTTACACAAAAACGACAATCTTTCGCAGATAAAACGTATAATCATAGCGCGACATGGACTGCCGAACGACTAACAAATTACGTAGGTAATTAATTATACCCGCCAGCCCCCATGTCCACGTCGTGTCATTTTATATGTTTCCTTTGACGGGCGGGATGATTAATACGCTGTGTCATTTTCGGGTAGTCCATGAAAGCCTCACTCGGATGGTCGCAATAAAGATATTTCGCGCTACCCACACTGAGTAGAATTTAGCTGGCCCGAGGCGTCGCTCCGTCGGGCGACAGCGGAGTACGAACGCGCCGCCGACGGCACTGGCAATTTGCTCCGTGCGACCAATGGGAGAGTCGGTAATGAAGGAGGGGTGAACAGTCCGCGCGTAGCCGTCATTAAGGTGCGACGTTTAGGAATAAAGACATCGCCCTATGGGGCGTGCGATGCGAGGCGAGTGAGACGATTGGTGCCGACGTCTCCACCTGCTGACCACTGTACGATCGATCTAGGTCAGCGAGTTGCACCTAGGGCCCAGCTGGTCGTCCAGAGGCTGCCCGTTTGGAGGAAGACATCGCCGCGTTGCACTGCTGATGGTGGTTCCCGTCCGACAGCGCGTACAATGTGGCGGCGGCACAGATGATTTAGGGATTGTCTGCCACCGACGACAACTCACGCCGACGTAATGGCGCCGGACGGTTGCTACACGCGAATACGTAGCGTACTGCTCGTGTTTGGAATATATCAAGTGTTGCTGTCGTCAGCCGTCGACGTATGGTGGTAAGTTTCTACGCGGTGTTTGCCCGCCGTCCAGGCCAACTCACCCCTTCCAGTAGCCGGCCTCTGTATATACCATTCGCGCCGAGCTTACTCTCGTTGGAACTTGTGTTTTCTACCGTAAACATTCTGCCATGTTATTCCGCACTCTACCGACCCGTAAGCCTTATACGACTAATGTACATGTTCATATTAGCGTCGCCGTTGTGACACATAACGAGTATTTCCGCAGACGCAGTACCTTTACTCAAATTACCAGTTTCTCGGGGCAAATTAGCTGGCTCCTGCCACATGAAAGGGTAGCATATTGCTGCTTCAGGGGTAGTTCCGTCGATACGGGGGTTCTCACCCCTAACGACAACAGCTGCTTCCGTCGTCACAAGGCGGCCCAGGTGGGGTAACTATTCGGCCCAGGCGGAGTAACTATTCGGGAGACACCACCCGGCGTATTCGGGCATGTGCAAAAACTTACGTCGCGTAATCGATATGTTTGCTATTGTACGCTGTATACAGACACGCAGACCGGCGATAACCTCGCCTCTAATAGGCGGTCTCGGCACATTATTGTGTATGATTGTTGTATATTATTGCGATCGTCTCTGCGTGACGTCTGAAAGGCAAATAAGTGTCTCTGTGAAGTGTCAGGGGCCCTGTGTGTCTACCTCGCGTGAAGGCCGACTGTCGTCGACACACTGTTTGCATTATTCATTCAGAGTGAGAGAGACACAGTCATCTCGACATGGAAATGTGTGTTAAAGTTGTGTAAAAACTGTGGTTGTGAAGGTTTGCAACAACAACAAAAATGTCACAGGCTTGTCATAAACGGCGATTCGTCATAAACACATCTAAAGCACTCCCGACACACTTCCGTGACACATTCGTCATACGCCTGTCACACGGGTGTCATCGTCACGCCACACACCTCTATCAACCATCTGTCATTAACTAGTTACACGTAGATAATTAATCATTGTTTAATTCTTCTTAACTGTGTGTGTGCGCGTGCGTGTTGTGTGGAAAGAAATTGTACTATTTTCGTAATGAAAGTTTACCTTCTTAAATATATGTTTACCGAATGTGCGATCTAATTATAATCGAGGAATACAAACAATGCAGCTGAACAACACATCAGTACATTTTCATATGCCTTGATTTCTGTTCAGATAGACGCAATATTAACAGAACTGCATAGCCTTCCCACGTGTCACATTATTAACAATAACAACAAAATAGACCCCACGACCCTGACGTGAATCAGCCTCTTAACGCACGCACAGTACACATTGTCTCTAAAATAATATTGTCAACATATTCTTTCAACACATTTGGTGTCGAATAACAACAAAGCATGTGTTGTAAATACTTGTTTGGGAAATCGAGCGTGCTCAATTGTTTCACACAAAAAACGAACATTTACAACCAAAATCGTCTCTTTGCGGTGATCTCATTAACAATGTTGCCAACAACATTGCCGCGCTTTCCAATCAGTGCGGCTTTAGTGGTCTTAGTTTATGACTTGTTTATTCCGCCGTCATCGGCGGTGATAACGGTTTCACAACATCGTTTTTGTCTTCATCGCCTGCACCTGACTAACAAAGTTCACTCGTGTGCAGGCGTTGAAGACGAAAAAAAAAACAACGTTGTAAACAAAGACTAGTGTTAGTGCCTTATGCGTCAGGCTTCACGGAACCAAACTGTTCCGTCACGATATCACTCTGTTAGGGGCGTCCCTGTAATATGCCACTAATAACACAACGAATAACGGCGCAATCAACGAATGCATAATTAGAGTATACGTTTAAGCATAAGACAAACGAACATATGTGGCAACATATTACATGAACTTTACAGGGGAATACGGTTTGTGGAAATTATGTAGTTCATCCTGACAATGACCAAATGTCCTTCCACGTAGGCCTCCGAGGGAAACTCCCGCATCAAACGACTATGACGTGTGACCGCTGAATGTTAGCGATGCTGTTGTACGTCACACAGCGGAAGCGGAAGTCTGATTGTTACGTAACATTACTTCAATAAACAATGAACGTCAAGACGGACATTGATCGAAACAGACAAGATTGGATTATTCGACAAACTAACTCGCAAAAGTTTGTTATTTTTACAGCAAAACGTACGTGTAAAACTGTAGACATATACGCATTTGTATTTAATAAATTACTTTCTGAAAACATGTAGCAATAGTGCACTACGTATAACGACGGTATCTCTCCAAATTAAGAAATAGTCCATATATATATATCCTCCTACCTCAGAAGCTACATCTCTAGGGAAGGCGACGCGGAAGTAGATGTGCGAGCGAGGATAAGCAAGGCATCAGCAGTTTTCCAAAGACTACGTCCAATATGGTCCAGTACCACCATCAGAAATGACATAAAATTACGTATTTACATGTCAATCGTAATATGAACAGCGATATATGCCTTGAAACGTGGAAGAATACGGCGTGGATATCCAATTTTTTTTATATATTCCACCGGCGATATATCCGGTTTATATTGGGCATATCGTGGAGAGAGCACATCACCAATGGAGAAGTGATCAGGAGGGCAGGTCTGGATAGCCTGCATGACGTAGTTAAGTCTCGACGACGGAGACTACGTTTATCAAGAGACAGAATAGCATATGTAGCGATGGAGTGGGTGCCTGAAGATGGAAACAGAAGGAGAGGAAGGCCGACTAAGACCTGGCGCAAGATATTTACAGAAGATCTGGCAGAAATGGAAATTATCTGGAATGAGGCCAAAGAAATTACGAAAGACCATAATAGATGGAGAAAGCTCGTCGCCTGATGTCCCGAAAGGACCAGGAGGAACTAAGTCTAAGTAAGTCAATATATATCCATCTACCCAGCAAATGATATCGCGACGTCATCTTATGCGAATGATAACCATTTCCTGATAAGCCATTCCGACCTTTCACCCTTCCGTAAACAGCAACATTTGTTAAGCGTATGGTATTACATTAGTAGCCTTATAATTATGGTTAGGTAGATGTCGAGCACGCGTGGGGAAATGTGGCCCTCTGGATTACGTGGCTACCCTGTTGGTTATCTGTGTATCAACTTACGAGGTTACAACTGTTCAGTCTCTGTCGCTACCAGTTTAGTGTCAATCAAATGTGTGTTCGTGTCAGTCAAATAACACACAACAATCGGATGTTATTAGACTAACATGATTTTAGCAGTGGGCATTAAATAAAGTTTGTTTGACTTTCGATAAATTCATAATGCATTCCCCTGTTCCGATCAGGGGTGATCTGTAGAAATATTTTAATTTTCGAATTTACCTCATATAAATGCCCAATTATTTCGGTAAAGAAATGAGAACTTCACCAGAGGTAACATTCATCAAAAGGTCGTTAAAAATTGCCTCAAAACGCCGGATTATATATATATATATATATATATATTCACATGGGATCTTTCCATCACTGACTCGTGCATGTGCAGCAAATTAGCAACTAGAAATGAAAGTCTGTACGCTGGGCAGGTGTTGTAGTTTGCAGATGTGCCCATTTCTCTGTCCAGAAATATTTTGTTCAGAGTGCAAACAATGCTAGAAAGGGCTAGTATACCATCTCAAAAGCACTCGCACTTTATTCAAATGTCTACCCTGAAGGCGGAAATGAAATATGTTCTAGTCCTATCTGGCCAAACAACAATGCGACACGACACACATTTCCCAGAAAATGTATAACGAACGAAACAGGCTTTGTCTTCCACTAGTTGCGCGTATGAATAGCCCATGTGTATGGACAGTTATCAGGTTAACTGACGTATGTACTTAAATAATACTGAATTCAATACTTGAATTCACAATATCATATTGTTATGTATATTTGTATTATGTTAATGAGTAGGAAAAGTGGAGGACTGTGTCCACGCTGAAAAAACATCACCATCGGTGCTGAAAGATACGAAAGTGCTTATGAATGTACCTTATAACAAATTGTAGAGGTCGGCGTCACGACTGATATAGTATGTTAATATTGTGGCAGGTGAAATATGCTCGCACAGATCATAAGGAATCGCAAGGTATGAAAGATGGCCTGGAGATTACCAAGCTGGTCTTATGACCATTATTTTTTGAAAATTACTAGATTTTATTTTCAAAGTAAATTCTTTTGGTGATTTTCTGAAAATTACCCACACTTTAATACGAAAATACTGCGCCTATTACTTAAACTTTTCACAATCTATACACTTCAACATCATCAAACGGGATTCGCGAAAGGTTAATTTATTTATGGACGTGTTTTTTTTTTATAGAAAAGGAGGCAGTCTGTTCCTAGTTTTTCATTTATTAATTAACATAATATTCTTAAGAAGATTATCCTAACTGTGTTGAAGGTATGCTGTCGGCCAAATTGTGTTTAGTAAGCCCATAGCAACTTTCGCAATTTGGAAGGTACGACCCCGGAGCATGTTCAAATAGTAAAAATAAAACATCCAGTTTCAAAACAAGCTTTGTTGGCAATACGGCCGAGTCGGGCTGAGTTAACTGCACTACTCTTTGGTGTTCAACGATGTCCCATTTCCCCACGTTCAGCACACTCAATAATTACGAGTAGAAGGACTGACTGGCTCCCTTTAAGACTAACTGCCAGTGCCCGCGGAATGATCGGTAGCGCCGCTGTACAAACCTGAGGTAAGAAACCATAGTGCAGACTGTATATGGGCTGAACCATCGTTTCATGATAATAAATGCAGTGCCTCAACGAGTTCTCATATTTTTTAACGTTGCTGCTAATGTTAACCAACATATTTGTAACATTAGACATGTAAAATATTCCAAATACAAATGTGACCCGGTAAGATAAAAGACAACAGTTTAACGTGACTTGCTTGTGAAATCTTGAGTTTTGACACGCGACGAATACAGACTTGACATGTATGGTGGCGTCATCTCCAACAGTTCTCAGAAGATTGAAGACTATATTCAAAATCGGCAGTCACAGGGTAACACGCAGAGATTTTACGCACGGCTGAACGTTCGGCTTGCGAGGTCGGTATTTCCGCCAACGCATCGCTTATCACTGAAAACCACTGTATTATGAAAAAAGACAGGAACCGCGTTTAGTAATTAGAAGTACGACGGACAGACCTCAATTGTTTGCAAAAAGGCACCTGTAGTTTGGTGTAAATACGTGGATAGGTCGTCTAAGCAGCCTAACCGTTGACATGCGCTAGTATGGTGACTTCTCTGTCTTTTTCGTAGTTTTTGTGTTGTTTCCATCGTTCCTGGGTCGTCTTCGTCCTTTCTGGGTCGTCTCAGTCTTTTCTGGGTCGCTTCCATCGTTTCTGGGTCGTCTCTGTTGTTTCCGTACCAACGATGGTCGTAACCAACGATGGTCGTAACCAACGATGCGAAAATTGTTCAGTTGTCCAAAACATTTATAACAGTAGTACAATGATCCATCACTCTCAGTCTGTCACTTTCTCCCTCCCACCTTCCCTTCCTTCCACCCTTCCTCCGTCTCTCCTGTCTCATTTCCCTCTGCTGTCCGTTCTTCCCTCCTTCCTTTCCGCCCTCCATCCCACCCTCCTACCTGCCCTGCTGGGCGCAATATATGGTAGGTTTGACGTTGCTGGTAAGTGTGTGAAACGCCGTGGGTAAGGCTACGTTGGTAGGTGTACTCCACTCAGTGGACGTAAGAGTAACACTCTTGAGTTTGATGTACGCCGTAAACCTGTGTTAGACGTCGTAACCTTGCGTGTAAGACGCAATAAGCTTGTATGCCTACATGTAATAGAGAGCATATGCACGTATGTAAGACGTCGTAAGCTTGTAAGCTTACATATACAGTATATGTCATACGCTTGTGTGTAAAACACCACAAGTTTGTACATATATAAGATGCTATACGCTTGTATGTAAGACTCCGTGACCTTGTACATGTACAAGATGTGATACGCATGTGTGTAAGACGCCGTAAGCTTATGTGTGGGACGCCAAACGTGTGTGTAAAAGACTGTGATACGTTGCGTAGTGCTACCCCAGAGACAGAGGTGGA
This sequence comes from Escarpia spicata, assembly GCA_963995525.1. Taxonomy (NCBI): domain Eukaryota; kingdom Metazoa; phylum Annelida; class Polychaeta; order Sabellida; family Siboglinidae; genus Escarpia; species Escarpia spicata. The sequence continues at coordinate 30,813,496 of OZ023205.1, forward strand.
AGGGGCGCATAAATAAAACGAAGGGCAGAGTGGTGTGTATACGTGGAATTTCAGAGGAATTCAATATGAACGTTGGGTTGAGACAAGGAAGTGTCCTAAGCCAACTGCATTGTTCATCGCAATGATGAATTAATAAGTAAAAAGACTGAGATGGGAGGGTTGTGTAAAGAGATATGTGTAGAGATTGGGAGAGGAGTGGTGAACGAGAGCGAAAACAAAGGGTTGAGACGGCTGGTAGAGGAAGCAGCGCAGGGGCAGTGATGGGGAGAAAAAAGAAAAGATAACAAACAGAAGACGAGGACAAGTATCGAGGCCAACCTGACCCCGGACAGACAGGGGAAAGAGGAGAGGAAGAACAACGTGTGTGTGTAGGACAACATTAGCTTCTGTGTGGAATTAAACACCGTAATCTTGTGTGAGAGACAGCATAAGAGCCATGTTTATAAGGCGCCTCAAGCAAGAGGTAGAACGCCGCAGGCTTATGTATAGACGTTGCCAGCTTGCTGTGCAGATCCCCGCGCTCTACAAGCCCCAGAGCGACAACCCTGGTGGCGCATACATTGCAAAACCTGATCTACGAGAGGTGGTGGGGTATAGTTTCAGACGGCACCTGGCCGGGTAGAGCGAAGGCGCTGGTGCTGTCATTGTCGAATGGGCAGCACAGGGAGTGGCGAAGTCATTACAGGCAACGCCTGACCCGCACGACGGGGAGCTCTACATCAGGGGTCGCACAGGTTCTGGGGCAGTCGTTTTCATTGGCGGGTGAACGAAGTTTAATTTCGCGACAACGAAACAAGCAAAGCATTTAAATGAATGCATAGTAGTTGCGTCGATTCGCGTTGGTGTAGGTAACTGACATACTCTCCTAGGCGACGTCTTGCGTGAGCGCTGCGTCTCACTCTCCGCGCTCTTTCGAGAGTCGTCGTTAATTTCGCCGCGGTGCCATTGTCAGGCCGACCTTCCGACAGACAAGTCAAGTGTATTGTACCCGCGACTACATTAAACTGCGACATTCGTTCGCGTGTCGACCGTGTCGTGCTTACAGACATAGCTCTCTAAACTCGTATTTGCTGTGTACCGTCTCAACGTGTTATCTTTCTCTGAGTGCTAGTCACATACTCTGACCGCACGCACAGCAGGAGCTGATAGGCACGCCGTGTTCAGCGACGAGTGATGGGCGGCGACGCGTGACGAGCGGCGCTGTTTGAGAAGAACACCAAGCACGGACGCCAAATACAATTCATTTGTCGCACCCCGCTGACGGAGACTGCGGTGGCGGCGCGGTAGTCTATTGAACCCCAGTCACTCGCATCGTTAGTTATTCACTCATCTTAGATGTCCACTCCGTATAGTTACTCGCATTGTGAGGAACTGCTAATCAGCCTTTCTTAGAAGAATAGTGTCAATTACTTGCCACGCTTGACATGCTGCTCATTGTGAACATTTATCGGTATTATCAGTGTTCGGTTATAAAAATGTACTTAATCAGATGAATGTCAAAGAAAAGTCACCTTTCATTCATAGCATTGGAAATGACCATGCATGTATTTTTAAAAGACACACTTAATCTCTTTTACATGCTATAGTTTATTAAATGTATTATTCTTATAATTGTTGTCGTATAGACACAATATCGACATGCAATATTACTCCCGTACATTGTGTGGACGATGTACTATCTTAAGATACAACACTATTACGGTTGCCGTCATATTTAATATGTCGTGTCGTATCTACATGCGTGCGGTTGACAGTTATAAATAGTGATGCATACTAATGATGTAACCCCTACTGGCTGCGACTGTTATGTGTCAGCATGTTTGCGTATTTTTGACATTTCATTTACACATTACGCACTTCAGTGAGTGAATATATGTAAATGAACTCAGAAGTGAATTCATGCAAAAATCCTGCAAAAAATCCTACTGGAGCTTTCCTTTATGGTATCTCGCTAGAAATTACGAAACCAATATCAACAGCACAACAGCTAATGCAAATGTGCAAGACTTGATAGCGCAAAGGCTAAAGTTAAGTTAATATTTTAATCAATTAACACATACACGCTTATGTGAATTTATACAGCTACAGTTAACACAGACACATTTTATGGGAGGCGTCGCAAAATAACGGCATTATGACGGTTCAGACAGCATAGACATGAATTAGTTTGTAGTGCACTTCGTCTTAGGTATAATTTTGAAATAGTCCATTGTCATAAAGATATATTTAAAACAATACGGAAAAACATAGATATCATAAGATAAAGACGCAATGCTCCAGCAAAGACAATATTACATTATGATAATTTTCTAACGATGTTCTAATGTTATGGCTTTGCAGGGGCGGATCCAGAAAGCGAGTCGGGGGGGGGGGGGGGGGGGGGCATAAAAACCTCCACTGGCGGCCTAACCAAATGGCATAGAAAATGTTTCTCTCCCGTGCCGCCGTAAATTCAGCTTATTCGTTGTTTCGGTTCGACTGGTGACATCGGAAGACGGGGAGTGGGAGTCGGGGTGCTGTTGAAATGTTTTTCTTTGCTGCGCGGCCGTAACTTCAGCTCTTCTTTAGCTTCTCCAGCTGGCTCTCCTGGCTCGACTGTGATATCGAAGATAGGGGGTGGAGATCGCCAACAAAATAGTATAAAGAAAATTAACCCGTACGTAACGACAGGGCAATTCTCATTTACAGTTGTGTGTTGACAGGAGTTTGGGAGCGCGGCAGTTTGACATATGGAGGAACCCGCAGCTCTATCTGCTCGGCACGCAGCCGATCTGCAACAAACTGAAGATGCTCTCGCCTGGACAAATTCGTTTCTGTCAACTGTACCAAGACCACATGCCTAGCGTGAGTCGTGGGGCAGAACTCGGAATACTAGAGTGTCAGTGGCAATTCCGAAACCACCGCTGGAACTGCACCTCGGCCGGAGACAATACGTCGGCATTCGGTGTCGTGCCACACATAGGTGAGTTGTCATTAAACGATTCGTGTGTCGCCTCGACGCTTCTGTGCTGCCAGGGCGGCGTTAATGGATGGACGGCTGGACGCAATGACGCCAGTGTTGTCTTACGCTCCCGCTATTGTGTGTTTTCAATCGTATCAACGTTGAGACTAAACGACACTCCTTTGTGTTAGGAGTATTTTTATAGATGATTAGGTGGATTGGTGTACTTAGTGTAACACGTTGATACGATTGCCTGTAGTGTATAACTTATGCGATCAATCAGCGAGCGTGTCGGTTGACGTGGTTGTGTGGTGACTGGCTGTTTGTATTCAGGCTATAGGGTGATTGTTGATAGTTTTCTGGCTTCTACTTTCACCATCTGCTCCGTGCGAGGTGGAGTGGGCAATCGCCGGGAATTAGATGAAACACGATATAAATTATGAGATGTATGGATATAATGCGTTACCCCCAAGTTGAGTTTGGCAGCGCGCTGACGCACGCACGCACTCCCACACGTACGCACGCACGCACGTACACACACACACACACACACACACATACACATACACATTTTGTATAGTGTGTAAAGTGTCAACACATCGCGCAGATCAATATTAATCATTGATGTGCATAATAATAGAATATCAATACATAATAATATTATAATATTGTAAATTATATATCCTTATAAGGATAATTACATAACATTATAGTTGTGCTTGCCATCCACTTTTAAATGAGTTAGCCGTTGTTTTAGACATATTGATGTCAACGTTAGTTTGTACAAAATGTATTCTCAGAGTAACAGTAGTCCAACTGTGGACGACATCAATGTGACGTTACTGATGCACGTTTGAAAGGGGTGTTGCACCGACATCGGGTACACGCCAAATACTTTCCCCAGAAGGCGTTCCTTGTACCGGGTGGTTCATTGTGGCTGCAGGTGTCACTTAGTTCCTCCGGGAGATAGCCACACATGCAGCGATGTCCGCGTCCGTGTAATTTAGCCCCCACTGGCAATGTAAACGGCATTGGAAACACTGCTACACGTGTTTCTTTGAAAGAGCCTCAAAAGAATAGCATTTATTCATTTGGACCTAATTATAGGCATCGCCTGTGGTAGCCGTTTGTTGCCGTAGGCGCACTGTTTGGTCTTAATTACTGTAATAACGTGCAGAGCATTTAAATGGCGACTTTCCCACAGATCTGACGACAGCGTGGAGCCTTTTGATGATGATGACGAGACTTGATGTTGTCGCCATGTCCTACAAATAAGAAAAACACGTTTATGCGAACTGTGCACAGAAAATGCTTCGTAGATGTGTAGATTATACACACACACAACTTAAAGAGTTCGTGGACTATATTAGGCAGTTAATATGTAGTCTGATTATAATGATGTGATGTGGTGTGGGTGTGGATACGTTATATAGTTTTATTCATTCAAATATTCAATGACAATGTTGATATGACAGCGTCGCGGTGGATGAAAGTCCGGTATTAGCATAGGTTGTGATAGTGGCGGGACGTGTGAAGAAACAAAGGTTAACGTAGATTTAAAGTTAACATTTAATTTAACGGCCTAAGAAAGACGTATGTAATTCCACTGTAGCAAGGCATCAAGAACAGACGATGGCGCGCAAGGAGATGTCTGGCAGGTCAACATAGACCGAGGGTAACTCTGGAGAAGACGGACGCTCAAGCAGCAAAACGAAGAGCTGTAAGTGTAACTGGAACGGAAGCAATGGAAACAACGAGACAGCTTTGTTTACCTGGGTGAAACGGTGTTCGGAAATGGCAGTTCGAAGATTGACATTCGCAGGAGAATTCTAGTTAGGGCGATGGTGTGGAGGAAAATAAAAGGGGCGATGGAATGTAGACTTCCCGGAGGCTCAAAGGAAATGTGCATATGTCATGCGTTGCACTAGCGTATATCCATAAGGCCTATGGAGACGGCCGGAAACAACAGCAGACCGTTTGCAAACAAATAACTGATAAGTGGATAAGAAGAATCGCATGAGTGAAAATAGTAGAAATGCAAAGAAAGAAGAAGCTGAATGACAAAGTTAGTCTGAATGTTTGTTTCACGAGGAAGCTGGTGACTCTAGTCGATTAAGGTGAACTGGACATGTGGAACGAATTGAGGAGTTTATATGGTTCTAGTTACGAGAGGTATTCCAATGATCGAAGTCAACATATCGTGAGTGTGTTGTTTTACCCCGGTAACTGCAATGAACAGTAACATTCCAATTATATAAATGTGTTTCTGTGTCGGTTCGCGCTATTTACGCTGCTCAGCCCACATTACAGACACACTTTAAATGCACAGTAGCACAGGCTTGCTAGTTACTGTCACCGTTCGCATGACATGTTGACATCACCGTCCGCATGACTTGTTGACATCATCATTCACCTAACATTTTTTCTCTCAAGGTGTGGGTTTCTATTAGAGAAAAAACGGCACCCTTAAATACCAGCGATAAGCAGCCACCGACACTTCCCGCCACCGTTAACGGCGTGACTCAGAGTGCGTACCTAGAATGACAAGTGACAAATATAATGACCGCATCGCACTGATAAGCATCCAGCAAACTAGAATGAACCTAAATATAGTAGTTGAACAGGGGATGCAATGCACGATACGGTGAAAACATCTCTTAGTTATCAGATTCACACAAAGAAATCGATCGTCAGATCAGATTATGTGGATGAACAGTCAACGCGATGGTATTTCAATGGGAATGTCAGATACGCTTGTGGGATCCGTATGAAGGTGAACATGCCGGGCAAAAATATTATATAAAATGTTTACGGTGAACTCTAACGAACCGTGGGTTTGTGACTTTACAAGTGCGCTGAATGGTAATTCACTACGATATATTTACGATGCTCAACACTGTAGCCAGTGACTTGCAGTTCACAGATCGAGTTGTTGTGACAGCCGCATAGTAACGCAATGCTTGCTAATAAGTACGATATTTCCACGGTTACTAGGCCATACACAAAAAAAACGTAGCAATTGTATTCAATTTTAAGTATATCGTGTGATATCAGTGGTAATGCACATTTAAGAAAATACATTACATAAAAAAAAGGAAAAAACTGTCCAAAGTAAAATACTCGGCGGAAGTTCGGAATGTATGTCAATTGTTATATCAATACTACAACAGATGGTATAGTAATAATTGCGGCAAACAATAGCACAGTTGCGAGTAGCCCGTAAAACAGAATATCGGAAATGAATTGTGTGAACACTTTCATTTCAGATGAAAATCTGCCAAATCTTTTGCAAACGAACATATCGCCTTTTACATGAATATAATTCATTAAACAGAGATAAAACAAAAGTGTTATATTTGATCCTGCAATGTTTTGGACGGAGAAGAAAACGAATAGCAAAGAGGTAGGATGTCGGAGACAGGATGGGAAGTGAAAAGAGAAATATTGAATAAACCTCCCTGTCAGTGGAACTTTGACTAACAAGCTCGTTGTCTTGAAGCAGTGCTGGCAACAACACCTATATAAATAGGCATGGAAACAATGTGTCTTCACATTGGGAAACAATGTGTCATTACATTGGGAAATAATGTGTCGTTACATTGGGAAACAATATGTCTTCACACTTTGGGAAACAATGTGTCGTTACATTGGGAAATAATGTGTCTTCACATTGGGAAACAATGTGTCGTTACATTGGGAAACAATGTGTCATTACATTGGGAAATAATGTGTCGTTACATTGGGAAACAATATGTCTTCACACTTTGGGAAACAATGTGTCGTTACATTGGGAAATAATGTGTCTTCACATTGGGAAACAATGTGTCGTTACATTGGGAAACAATGTGACGTTACATTAGGAAACAATGTGTCGTTACATTGGGAAACAATATGTATTTACATAGGGAAACAATGTGTCTTCACATTGGGAAATACTCTGATACTCTCTAAACAGTGCTAAACTTTCGCGTGAATTGTGGACCATGGAGACGATGATTCATGCGCTAAATTTCACGCAAAATGTCTTAAAGTACCACAGATGCAGCACAGGACACACAGTGTACATTACAGAATAAAGACGCCCTATACGGTTTTGTGAGTGTGTGGAAAATGACACATAGATTCGCAATATATAATATGTAAACACAAAGCGTGCTTTATGTGTTAAACAAAACGCTCATTTGCATAATGATGTGTCCATGTGGACATCAAAACAGTTTGACGACGATGAACAAACTTATCATCCAATTCAACTTTGTTCTGGTGTCACGGAGTGGCGACGTAGTTGATGATTACGCATGACACAGTTGCATATGTTATAGTAACAGTGATCAGTCAAGGTTAGGCAAATCACGTTACGTTAATAACTTAAAGTGCCTCCCAGAATTCACGCCAATGGTTAGTGACAGTTGCGTAGCTGAACGCCATCTTGTGATCATGCATAAGGTACATGCAGTAAATTAAGGGAGAAATGCGTAAGTGGGTAAAATGTCGCTACGGAACCGGTGTTTACTTTATTCGGTTGAAGAACAATATTCAGTTGCCCGGCAATCCCACGGTTCTTGCGTTAACAACCACAGTTAAATGGAACGTGGGAATACATAATTCGCTGAAATTCACCGGACGATCTTTCAAAGCGGCTTCTTTAAAGACATGATTCTTGTTAACGTAGTCCTATTATTTACTATAAATTATAATGTAAATCTAACATATTTACTACCCAAGCGCGTTTTAATGAGCTACAGTTTGTTAATAAAATTTTGTTTACTTTGAATGTTTCCCCCCGAATGCCATGTTTACATTTCAAGCTGAACGGCAGTGCCGGTGTTCATAGGCGGATAACATAGACGGTACAATGATATTACAAAATATGTGGTTAATAAAATACATTTGGTCTGTCAAGATGTTGGAATGCATATATGTGTGTGTGTGTGTGTGTGTGTGTGTGTGTGTGTGTGTGTGTGTGTGTGTGTGTGTGTGTGTATGTGTGTGTGTGTGTGTGTGTGTGTGTGTGTGTGTGTGTGTGTGTGTGTGTGTGTGTGTGTGTGTGTGTGTGTGTGTGTGTGTGTGTGTGTGTGTGTGTGTGTGTGTGTGTGTGTGTGTGTGTGTGTGTGTGTGTGTGTGTGTGTGTGTGTGTGTGTGTGTGTGTGTGTGTGTGTGTGTGTGTGTGTGTGTGTGTGTGTGTGTGTGTGTGTGTGTGTGTGTGTGTGTGTGTGTGTGTGTGTGTGTGTGTGTGTGTGTATTATACTATGTAGGCCTAACATAATTTATTTTAACGTTTCATTTGAAAAGTGAGGGTTTGTGAGACATGAGGTATGGCCCGCGGTGAGGTCGTGTTTGCCTGCTGCGGAGAAGGCAACAGATCAAACCAGCGCGGTGCTACGTTGTTCGTCTGACCTTCTGCGCTCTCAGCGTGTCTCTGCCAAGACGGCCTCAACGAGTGCTGCGTGATGACGTCGGGTAGACCCAGTGAGCGGCAAGTCGGCGACACAAGGGGCACTCGCCCGGAAATAACAACATGTTGGTTCTCAGCACTACACGTGTAGAGACTTGACATAGTACACACTCTGCCGCACGTAACACGCCGGCTCAATCTACACGTTACACCGGCGACTGGGCGGAGGGGGACACTGGCACTGATGATGATACTGCAACTATAACGTCTATGGTGTACGTTATGCAGCAAGTCGCAACAAGAATGCAGCTTATCGTATACTGTATACACACCATACACGCGCACACGCACACACGCGCGTACGCACGCACAAACACACACATTCAAATACACACACCCATACTCGTGCACACACCTACCCACCAACCCATACGGACCAGCGCGCACGCACGGCACGCACGCACGCACGCACGCACGCACGCACGCACGCACGCACGCACGCACACGCACACGCACACGCACACGCACACGCACACGCACACGCACACGCACACGCACACACACACACCTCAAACAACAGTGTTGGTTTTCGTACGGCATACTGCTGGCATAGTTCTTTGCTACACAAAACGCGCGTGTTACGTTCATTATGAAAACGACCACTTTTCAAGTCATATCTCACAAAGCAAGTGCCGGTTAGGTATAATTAGCGAAGCATGTTAGCTTCGACGTCGTACTAGTCTCACTTAATAAAAACCCGAACTATTAAAAACCCATTTACACCGGTGTCACGTCTGTGTGAACAGAAAAAAAGACAGGCCTAACTACTGCCTCTCTGTCAGTTGTTGTCACGTCACAGATTATGAATTGGGTTGGAAGTGTTCTATGGCGCTCAGTGACAATTAGTCGTCTTTATACCCTTCGAGACGTGCGGCGTCCTTCAGGATGCCTTCGCGCAACGTCTTCAAAATAACGTCTACCAACAGCTGTTAAATGTTACACCCTGCTGTAAGGTGACTTTGTGAATGAATGGGGTAACATATTGGCGTACACAAAAACGTAATGCATTATTCAATGTATAGAATGCCATGTCAAGTCGAGGTGGCCGGGCGCGGTGCCGTGTCAACTTCAGGCGGTCGCTAGCAATTCGTCTCGTTGACGTGATGTGCCGTTCGTCGCCGAAATTGTCACTATACGTGTAACCTTTCGTATGACAGGAATGTAAAGGGTATTCAACGATTTTCGTTACGATCTGCAAGCGGGGAAGAGAAGGGAAGCGAGGGAAGGAAGGAGATAGGTAGATGGAGAGAGAGAGAGAGAGAGAGAGAGAGAGAGAGAGAGAGAGAGAGAGAGAGAGAGAGAGAGAGAGAGAGAGAGAGAGAGAGAGAGAGAGAGAGAGAGAGAGAGAGAGAGAGAGAGAGAGAGAGAGAGAGAGAGAGAGAGAGAGAGAGAGAGAGAGAGAGAGAGAGAGAGAGAGAGAGAGAGAGAGAGAGAGAGAGAGAGAGAGAGAGAGAGAGAGAGAGAGAGAGAGAGAGAGAGAGAGAGAGAGAGAGAGAGAGAGAGAGAGAGAGAGAGAGAGAGAGAGAGAGAGAGAGAGAGAGAGAGAGAGAAGAGAGAGAGAGAGAGAGAGAGAGAGAGAGAAGAGAGAGAGAGAGAGAGGGAGAGAGATATACAGCAGACATACAGACGGACAGACGGACAGACGGACAGACGGACAGACGGACAGACATACAGAGATCGAGAGAAAGAAATCGAGAGACAGAGAAAGCCTGGGAGACTGAGAGTCAGTTTCCGGACAAAAAGACGTAGTTTTGTTAAGATCCATCAATTTAGTAAACAAATAAACAATATAAGTTATTACGTTCTACACCGGGTGATTGTGCTTTGGTCCGCGCCTACAACGATGTATCGTTATGGTTATTAAAACTTGATAGGCTGATTTAACAGGCGGCGCGACGATGATAACGAGGTGACCTTTTGTTGCGATGAATACCAGCGTAACTCATCCGTTAGAATATGGTGTCATGGCTGTGCAAATTAATGTAGCACGAATAATGCCTGACGCAAACGAACAAAATATGGAATGTAAAAATAGGTGTCTAGCAAACCGCAAAGTATTGAAAGTAGATGGGTATATACAAATAAAAAATTCTTAACGAGTGCGACACAGGGAAACAATGTCTACGAGGCACCAAGGACGATATTGTTTTTGTTACGTATAACACAGACTGTGAAGACTTCATCTATTACGGCGAGTTGACGTTTCATTTCCGGCAGCACTCCGCAACAATTGCCGTGTCTGACAATGTACTACAGGATATTGTCTATACACCAACGTCTACTTGCGTCTACTATCACACAAACGTCGTATTGTGATGTGGACAACGAAGCAGACAAGAAACGATATAATTGGCTCTACAACGTTTTGGTTTCTATAACAGTGGCAACCCGAGTCGTACGCCAACGTCTTTTCTGTATACGCAGTAGAGTCTGGACGGAGCGCAGTGGCGAAGTAGCGAGAACATCAGACTATCAAGCGAAAGAATGAATCCTGTGTTCCAGTTCACTCAGCTGTATGAATGAGTACCTGGGCGGCTATAGACAGTGGTGGCTATGTGTGTACTGATAGCCTTCGTGTATTAATTGCAGCGTGGCTGAATGTTTCCCCGATAAGTCGAGATGGTGTTCGATTTAACAGGTCTGCCAGGGAGTAAAGTGTAAAGCCCTTTGAACTGTCCCGAGGACTGAATACTGTGCTATATAAGAACTTACCTTTTTTACTCTACAGTTACAACCCTAAACTAGGTGATACCCTTTCGCTGACAACATTCTGTGCTGTGAAGCGTTCTTTGATCGCATCACGAAGGCCATGCTAATTATGCTGAACATGTTAAATGGTGCATATTGATCAGGTGGATGCGTGATGTATCTATACTGATTATATCACATTCGGAGACCGGTACTAATTGGGGTTTTTGGTTAAGTAGCGTGTTTGTTGCTGTGCGGTTTGATACAACAGATGGCATATTAAACTAAGCTGACCTCAATGGTGTGTAGCGGCTCGGAAAACATGGAATCACACGGTACTTTTCCCGGGGTACTTCTACAAACTGTAGTAGATAAGCCACCATATGGCGTCTTATTTACCCGTGCTACTGCCAGACGGCAGGCTTCCCTTTGAGCGTTCGATATGTCTGCTACATTAAACACATGAGATGTGAGTGATCACTATATTGATGTTACGCGATTAATCACGCTCAGAATACGTTGAATAATAATTTGAAATTCCAGCATTGACAACATTCTCAATGCTCTTCCAGAAAGGATCAATGGAGAAATGTGTAATTTATCCATGACATAAATACTTAAGGCTTTTCCTAGGACTAGGAAGATGTAGTCCCCTACTGTGGTATAGGAGCCTAGTTATTATGGTTAGTATGGTAGGAAGCTATACGAAGGAATGTCTACTATATTGTAGCTTATTACATGAAATAATATGACCGAATAAATGGCACTCTTGTGATGTGGTTTGTAGGACGGTAAGTAGTACTTGGAACGCAGTGGCACAGTGGCTAGGGCTTCGGACTCTCAACCGAGCGAACCCTGGTTCGAATCCTGTGCTGCCATGTCGAACCGGCAAGTTCGTTAACTCTATTGAGTCGATTGAACAGATTTGCCAAGGAGTAAAGTGTAAAGCGCCTTGAGCAATCCCAGTGACTGCATACTGCGCTGTATAGAACTTTTTAAAATTTGTTAATTGCAATAGTTATCGACATCCTGGAGAACGTGAAAGGGCACTTATTCAAATCCCAGTTTGGAGAATACATCACAACAGTCATTCCTATTCATATTGGGAGAACATGAATTGACATCGATGTTTGAAGTGCATCACATGGCAGTTGTCCACATCCATGTTTGGAGAACATGACACGACAGTTACTTATCCACGTCTATGTTTGACGTGCATGACATGACATGACAGAGAGTTAGGCATTCACATCCATGTTTGGAGAACATGAAATGACAGTTAGTCGCATCCGTGTTCGGGTACCGGATCTAACGGCGGTTCACTTCCATGTTTGGAAAGCTAAAACATCACACCCCTTCCCGGAAAACTTGGCAGGACATTAGTTTCGTAGTATATATAGCCCTAAATGCATCATCCAATGCGTTATACATTTGTTTGATTCACCATGTACAATTTGTCTCGGACAGACTAATTACTGTCACGTCAAACATTCTAACTGACACATAACAGAGCAGTAGGCTTATGTAGGCCTATAATGTTGCGAGATGATAGGCCTACTGAAGTTCTCCTCATATGGGTGCAATAGGAATACTAGTAATATACACAGGCCTACAACACATCACTAGATCATTGCAAAAAGCTACAGTTATATCAACATACTGCCGTTAGTGTATTAATTAGTCTACCTTCAGAGAAGAGACGAGTTACACGAGGCCGTAGAATGAATGGTTAATAATAATATAACATTATAAGATTACGTTGTTTGCGACCAAATCCTTGGAAGAAAAGCTCAGAGGCGCTTCAAGACAAAGGAGTTGGTCAATGTAGTGGTTATGTTGTCATTCTGTTTATCAGGAGACTTTTCTGGAATGAAATTGCGCTATATGAAACGATAGCAGACCATCATTTCTAGTAAAAGACGTTATGAAAACTACTGGTAGAACAAGGTTATGTTGTTTGCGAAGATAAATATCAGACAATAACACAAGGTTATTATAAATAAATAAACATAGTATGCCTACAAGGTGCGCACCATTCATATGTTCGTGTCGAAAAGTGTTATTACTAATTACAATCTCGAAATAACGCCCACGTTAACGAGTCAATAATATTACATGAACTGTGTCTCTTATTTGCAACACATGAGTTTTTGAAGTGTTCATAGCAAAACGCGTAGTTAACGTTGCCAGACCAGCGATCATGATAATTATACTACAGTCGTTAACCGGCTGCACGCTGTGTCAGTTTGAGAGTTCTCCGCGGGGAGGACACGCGTAAGACAGCTTATATCACATGCTCCGTCAACCAGAGAACATACCTTCTATACTTGGTGGCTCTCACAAGAAAACACCTCATTATTGATAATGCAGACCAGATGCGGGTTACACAGACCGTGCTACCGACGGCATGTCCACGGTTCACGGCAACATTTTTCATTCTAATAAAATTGAACGAGATTGTCACCCAAATAACTAGCTCTAGGTGGCAGATGGAAAGGATAAGGACACCGTGAACTTGTCATGGATCAAACCATTATTCATATATGTTTAGCGCGTCATCTACTGTCAGATATTTGTTAGTGGTTTAAACGTATTCACAGTTCACACTGCTAACATGTCATAGACAATATATCCCGACAATTTATCGTCCTCTGAGAAACGATGTATTTTATATCAAATCTCAACTGTCAGTTTACTAAGATTATTTCTCGCCTTTTGATTGGACTTCCGTATTTAAGAAACTTTACTATCAACATTTTCACAACTGACAAGTAATATCAAGGGCTTGCGATTATTAAAAATTGTCAAGAGGTACGTTACGTTTGAAAGGGACCAAACTCTTGATGTGTAGAGGAACAAAGCGTTCATGTCAGCTATGACACTGTGAATCATAAGTATCTTCTTTACTGAGCCACAATTAGGCTAAATCCATATTCTATAATATTCTGCTATATTATTTTTTCCTGTCATAGAGGTCTTTTCTCATCCCAAGTTAATAACATCTGCAATTTTCATACACCATTGAATCGATTTGTCCAGATCACACTGTAGACGTCGCATATCGCTATTTATTTTGCATCTTTCTACAAGTTTTACGTCGATTATATATTATAACGCTGGAATAGCGTAGGTCCTGTCATTTATTCCAGTGGAACTTCCCTCATAATTGGTTTCCTGTTTAAGAATCCGTACTTACAGTAAAACGCGTGTCCAACTAACGGTGAAACGGCGTCGGTCGTCTTATAAGAGGGCGAAGGCACGAAATTGTTTTGCTCACCGTTGCAGAAAGCGCCGAAATTACTTGTGTCTGCGATGTAATAACGCACAAGTTGCTGTTTTCACACTTGGCTGATAGACACAGTGGATTTACGACGTCGTGTGTCAGTACTGCTGACACCGAACGATGTCTGGGGTATGACACTTCATAAATCTGCCTCCTGGCTCGTGGTTTGATTTACAGGTTCTAACCGAGAATACCTGAGGTTAATACAAAGTGGCTAACGGACATGTTTGGTGCTACTGTAAATATAGCACATAATTATAATAAATTGCTTAGTAGGACATAATTACAATATGTAAAATTCGATAGAAATGAAAAACTGTAACAGCTTAGTACGTACGCTAATTTGTTTCGTTATATTACGGAGTGCTCTTTAAAAAACGTTTAGGAGATAACATATATCAGCATTATATCGTACTTCCTTTTATATATTCAAATATTCACAAACTGTTTGTAAGTTGACTCGGTGGGTGACAGTCGATATTTATCAGTTGTCATAAGGCCTAACTTTCAGTAGTCATCTATTCCGTTTCTCGTAATAGGATACTGTGTGTCTCTGTGACATTACGTGTTGGTTGTGTCGAGGTGGTGACGACAGTGGAGATACTGCATTCAAACATTTAAAAATTACAAGATTAAATTATATGGTTATTTGGTATATTATGGTCTGTTTTAACACATAATCTCTCGTGGGTGGGCAAGTAAACACATTGGTCGAGAGTCGAAGTTCGAATCCTCTTTATCCTCGAAATGTAGAGGTTCCTTTAATCCTAATTGTCTCAGTGACTGATGTGGAACAAAATGCAATAAACAGTGCTGTAATTATATCTAACACATTTTGTGCAGTATAGATTGGACGATTTCATACATTTGGCGACATGTTCTGCAGACGCTTCTTAAAGAAATGAATGTTGGAAATGCGCTGGATAACCACGACTTACGATTTGTGAGATACCACATGGAATTTTTTTTACAATCGCGTTTTTCGCATTGTCATTTTAAGTAGTACAACCACTGCACATAGTTGGTGTGCTGTCTGTATAGCATGGACAACCATTCTGTTTTATCAGTAGGAAAGTTACCAGGGGACATAAATACAATCAGTGATTATAGACAAAATAACTGTCATTAAAAATAGATGATGCGAAATAACAGTGTAGATATATCATAATGCAGTCATTCTCGCAGAGGACAATAACTGAATGGAACAAAATATCTACAATGTTCTAAATGCTAGCAGTGTGAATACGTTAAAAAGAAAATTTGACAAATATATCGGAAGAACGGGTTACACATAAAGAAGTATTGCACTTTCGATTAGCCAATGGCTTCCATGTCTATTTTGATTGTTGCTTTGCATGGTAATCTTGTTTTGTTAAATAGTAATTTCGTTTTATGTTTTCAGCGAGTCGAGAGGCAGCATACGCTCACGGCATTGCCACTGCTGGAGTGGTGTTCGCGGTCAGCCAGGCGTGTCGAGAAGGCTACCTCACCAACTGCGGCTGCAGTCGCAAGAAGCGACCCAACTCATTGCACCGCGACTGGATCTGGGGCGGCTGCGGCGACAATATAGAATATGGCTACAGGTGTGCGTTGTTTATTCCTCCGGTGTCGCAGGGTGAACGCAGCTACAGATTGTATGATAGGTTTGCGGCGATGAGACGATGATGAAACGTCGCGGGTGAAATGCCAGTCTGGATGCACAACAATACAACGGCATTTGCAAATATGTTATGCCAATCTGGAACCAAGGAGACTGCAGCGACGTGTAATTTATATCTCCCTTGGAAGTTTGTTATTCTGTGTTCATTTCACGTAATCTCCGAGTACACGTTTAACATTAACTGTTTATTATCAAATTGAACTACAACAATAATTATTATCTATAACATAGGCGTCGGAACGTGGTGAATATTGGGGAGTTGAGACTCACTATGACCCTTCAACTGCACCCTCTGAGGCTCACCAACTCAAACAACACAAGCTATCGGTGGGCTCAGCCCCCCGCCGCCGGTTCCGACGCCTACGTATAAGTACAACGAACTTGATGACTAATAATATCCACACGCATGCAGGCCTAATATTGACATTGACCCGACGTATGGTTTTACCGCAACCGCATTCGTTTGATCCGTCGTAGTTACTGCTGTGGTTGGCGATGTTTGCTGAACAATCTGCAGGCGATTATGATAACATGTGGTTGTAATGTATAGGTTTGCACAAGGCTTCGTAGACATCAGAGAACGAGAGAAAAATCACCCGCGGCGGTCGACTGGTCTCGCGCGAACACTCATGAATCTACATAATAACGAAGCTGGTAGACGGGTAAGTTCCTCTGTCTCGGACGGGTAAAACCTTGCTTCTGTGTGAAAATGGGTATATGTGCCTCTCTTTTACTTGGACCAGCAGGTCAATTTATCTGGAAACCGTAAGGTCCTTCTCTCTGAGAATGGGTAAGTTTCTAGGAAAGATAATGCTTTTTATCGAGGAACCAATTAGTCCTTCTGCCTAGGAGATAATCTGTAAGTATGTGCATGTGTCTTTCACGGGCAGTTCGAGACTTAAGGTTGTACAGAGCGTGTATGATGTGAAGATAATGTATGCAACACGGTCGTTTTCATAACTCTCACTTAGTTTAGTTTCTACAAAAATTTTCAGTTTATGTTGCCATTGTTTCTATACATTGTTAATTAGACATCTCTTCAAGATTGCTGGCGCTGTGCAGCAGACTTTCTGTTCCAAACGTGATGGTTATAAACATCTGATATCCGAACAATCAAAAATAGATAGTAATTGTCATTTGAGAAATATTTAATTCCCTCAACGTCTCTGTATGCTTCATACCGTCCAACAAATACCACTTCGTCTTCATTTTTTTATTTATAACTCTCCCTCTCTCATTCTCTCCTTCTCTCCGCTGGGATCGCCTTCTAATCGATGCCCTATACGATGTCATTGTAGGCACTGTACAGCCACCCGGAGATCGCGTGCAAGTGCCACGGCGTGTCCGGCTCCTGTAGCCTGAAGACGTGCTGGAACCAGCTAGCGAGCTTCCGACTGACCGGCGAGCGCCTTCGCCAGCGCTACGACAGCTCAGTCCGTGTCCGCTTCAACCGGCGCGGCACGAAACTCATACGAGCCAACTCGCGCTTCAGGAAAGTGCACAAGGAGGACTTTGTATATCTGGAGCAGTCGCCAGATTACTGTATTCCGAACCCCGAGACGGGTTCGCTGGGCACCGTGGGGCGACGATGCGACAAGACTTCGGAGGACATGGGAGGGTGTCGCCTCATGTGCTGTGACCGCGGCTACAAGACGCGAAGGGCGAAACTGTCGGAACGATGTCACTGCAAGTTCCACTGGTGCTGTTTCGTCAAGTGCAAAGTTTGCGAGCGCATCATTTACATACATACGTGTAAATAACATTGACGCTGGCGACAGGCGATAAATGCATCGCGCTACACAATACTGTTACATGTATGATTGGCAATGTTGAACACATAGAATTGCATTCGCTAGTTTGCTTGTTATGAACGACTACTTTTCGTTGATATTGTTACAGTGTTTTTATAATAAAAAGGCAAAACTCACGATGGCCATTTTGGTTTTGCAGAACGCCCCAAATCGCAAAATTCGGGTGTCATTTCCGGTAATTGTTAATGCTGCGTCTATCGTTTTTAGGAAATTAATGCGATGAACACTTTTAAAGCTTCAATTGTAACATTTAATAGTTTAATTTAAGGCCCCATTACGTGACAATATCGGCCTATGTTTGGCACATAATTTCAGAATCACATTAGTCTTTACAATGTTGACCACATTAGTTGTTCAACCGATGTAGCGAAAAGGAAGCGAACAGAGGAAAAGAAGTAACAGGGGGAGACAGGATAGGATGCGACTTCTGGGTATGAATGGAGATCATCTGATCTGACGTTAGAGAGTGGAAAGGAGACAGATGAGGTTAGGCATCGTGGATTGCACTTTTAGTAGACAAGTAACAAGCATCCGAGCGGACCTTTTCCGTTTTTGGTCCACACCGCGGAACAAACCGAAGACATGGAATGCCCCGACTACAGAAAGTCAAACGTCCACCCTTTGCTATACAGTGCATTGTTTTCCATTAACACTTCATCTGGATATTGTTACACCTATAGAGAGAATTACCTGACGCCACATCATGTACAATTGCACATATACACGCAGCACGACACCTACCAAGGACACATGAACATAACTGAAGTCTAACGTGGTTAAACCAACATTTAACTTGAGAAATGAGAAGGAACAATTAATTAATGAAGGGCATATACGCCATCAGTCCAATAAGCTTAGACCTGCATGGTGTGATGGGCGAATCGAAATATATGAACCACGAGATATGTCTAATCTAGTCTAATCAAAACGTGTCAAGGATTTAAGTCAACAAAGTCACTGATTGTCATATACATTTTAATATATTAAAAAACGGTATCACACGTTGTATTATTCAATATACACAACACGTAGGCCATATACAATGCACAACAAGTATCACGGCTTGATCTTTTTACTTAACACCTTTCAAATGTGAAATTTGCAAAAGCGAATTCACATTCAAGACTTCACTGAATCACAAATTATGTATACACGCATGCATTGGCAAATATACTTGCGTCACAGGCACGCGCGTCCCAGATACACACACGCGCACACACACACTTCATATACATGTCTTACAACATTCCGGAGAATATATTTGAATTTTGTACCACGCTCTCAGCTGTCTATTCTATAACACAATTGTCTATAAATACACAAACATACGCAATTGGATGACACTGTTTTTAGTCGAATTAATTTGACAGGGATGACCTTTGACTTATACATGATCAGTCCTTGATTGATGTGTTGTGAACAAAAGGAATGCGCCCGAATAAAAAAACGCGTTTGTGGGTCACGACAAAGAATCCATTCGGCCTTATGCAATTGCGTTCCAAGGAAAACTCAGGTGTTTGATAAATCACTGTATTATTTATCACTCACATCGTATAACAGGCATATTTTGTTGTATGTAATCGTGTACAACTACGGTGTATTTTCTTAATATTAAGCGATGCAAGATCAATGGAACCGACTGAGATAAGCAGTCATCCATTTCATTGTTGTACATTCACTTTAATTAAACACACACACACACACACACACACACACACACACACACACACACACACACACACACACACACACACACACACACGACACACGGGCAAAAAAGTTGGCAGGACAAGCTGTCTCAAACACATGTTTGTACCGGCAAGACATCCACTCTATGAAGTGACAATGCACCATTCTCCGAGTTCCGAACAGGTCTTACGCACGCCGTAGATTCTGTTTGCCTTTCCGTTTCCCTGCGTGTATTGCCTCCAGTTTATTGTTGTAAAACTACCCACAAACATCGCGCGACACAGCTACTTATGAGAGCGTAAAACAGCGGCGGTTGAGCGTAACGCAACACACCCATTATTAGCCGTTTACTGCGCTCTGCACGCATAATGCCTGGATTGAGCACACAGTAATAAATAGCCTACAGCTAGCAATCATTGCCTCCATCCAAGTGCGGAGTAATGTCCGTGAATAACCACTTTCAACTTATGTCAAACAAATAATTGGGCACTTGAATCTGCGGACACAAACAAGTCGTAACCATAACATTCTTGTTGTACATTTTCATGGCCACGCCACGGGTGTTCGGTTAAGTTCAAGTGGAAAACAACAAACTTCCCACAGATACAGAGTTATGTCTTCGCACGGAACCTCTTCTTTACGGAATGTTCATTGCACTACATTATGTTTAACAAAGAAACTCATCTGAAATATTCTACAAAATGGGTAGATAAATGTTTGACAGTTACTAACATGGACCACCCGTGAATGTAATTACAACAGCCGCTTAATAATAATTTATTCACACAAATCTAACGGAGGTAAACACAGAGAAAGTCTGTTGGTGGGCCACTAGAATCAGCTAAATGACGTGACATACAGTAAATTAATTTACAGTAACTCTTCACTTTAGGTATTGTCTAAAAAAATTACGTGTAGTTCTACCATCACGAAGTCACTTAAAACAAACACCGATTAGGAAGTGTATCACTCTTATGCTATCAGCATGTAAGTACCAGATTCTGTGACGTTCACACTGAAGACAATTTAAGGTAGGTTTCAGTCTCTTTGTGTCGTGAGCATTGCATTCGTGACTCTCTGTCCCTCCCACACGGTCTAATTCAACCAGTCTCTGGTGTCCAGTGACGACCACCTACACCTAGTCTCTGAAAGGTATCCTAACTGCTCTTCAACACTGAAGATCTTATAACCCAAATAAAAGAAGTCTGTTACGCCTGGATTTGTATTACATTTGTCGCCTGCAACTATGATATACAGAATACCTGCGTTATGGCACTTAATAAATAGTTATTAAACACAACAATAAATGCAGTTGCAACGCAGCAGTTGGTGTAACACATGTCGGCGTCCACGGAGAAGCATTTGGGGATGAGATACACGTGCAGACAGTTCACAGTTCTGTGACTGGTGTGTGGATCTGCTGCTCGGTCTGTGAGTGCGACATAGAGTTGTCGGATGTTTTCTGTCGAGACCACAGATGGCCGTCACTCTGGCTCTCACTGATGCCTTCGTGTCTCCTCGTATCTGCAAGCAACATACACCAATAGATACCATGGTCTCGCACTAAATAATAAAAGGTTATTGTATTTAAACCCTACACAGTCGTTTGATAATAATTTTTTATTTTTTTTATTCATCTAGCACGTGGTATATGGATAGGAAGTTAGAAATGTGTCTCTTGGATGATATACTACCTACAGCCATATTTTACTTCGTTCCAATGTCTATGCCAAGAGAAGTAAACATCACACACAGGCATCCTCGCAAGCCAGGGCTGTTTGCCATGCAAAACTATCCATGGCTGATCCCCTACGCGAAGTGCGGAAGTTAACCGAGTCAAACTAGTAATTGACTTCGCCAGTCGCGACTGCATCATCCGTGAGAACAGCGCAAATACCTGCCCCAATTTGAAGACGGATAAACGACTTCTGGGAATCCCAATATATAATGACCCGTTTGCCCATTAGCATGAGCAGCTGAGGGGTATTGTGTATTCGAATAATTGCTTCTACTTCCTAAACATTGCATGTAACACGAGCCACGGTTGGTTGAAATTAGTTTTATTATGACCACCTGACCTGCCGACATCCACTGATCTAGTGAGCGATTTCATAGGCTGAGCTTAAATTCAGAGTTTCGCAAAGGGATCAGCCAGGGGGTACTGCTGACTGGCACTGACGTAATCAGCAGCAGCGACCCCTGGCGCGCGAGGATACACACAGCGGGTAAATGCATAACCTATAGTGGAATCACTGAGAAGGTGGTCTCTATATTTAACCTGCTGATGGTACAAATGGATCCAACTCAACAATATTCTAGTCACAATATATGTGACTAATACAGAGGCATGAGCTGTAATGGAAGTAGAACACCTTGCTTACTATTCATTAATGCCGTCTACTGAACTGACAAGAGATGCTATAAGACCCACACGGAGGATATTTCTGACGTGGCTCAGTGTGTGTTGGTACTCAGCAAGTGTGCAACAGGTTACTACACATTCTATATTTTATCCAAGGTACTTTGTTGAAAGAATCCTCAAAAACAAAAACAGCTAAAGACTAGAGAGAAATATTGGGAACAAAATGAAGAAAACCATAAATATTCATTGTAAGTTCTGCTACATTGAAACTAAACATTCCACAAACCAAACTAATTGATTCAGAAACATTGCTTAAATAAACACCATTCAGAAGAACATATATTTAAAATTAAAATCAAAATGCTTTCAGAAAATCCTACAAGATGCATGACAGTTACAACAAATATTTAAGAGTAATAATGTTGTTAAATTGCAACTGACTGGCAAGATTTTCTGCAGCATCACAAGTGATGAGACGTAGTGAGTGTAGATTGAGGATAGAATCAGCGATGATTCTAGCATTGGTTCTCTGGTATCCACCACTCGTCAACATCATAATGGGAATATCACGCGTCCTTGCCTTCTGGAAGACAATCTGGTCTCTTTCTATGACTCCCTGCAATAAAAATTAAACATGACAGACTGGATTGTTAGACCAACACAATGATAACCATAGCTGGCTTTGATAATCATAGTTAATCACTACGTTTCATAACTAGACGTAAGCAAACCATTCTTTTTCTGCATTCATTTTATAGTGCCCTATTATAAATGTTGAGCTTAATTTTAAAATGCTGCTGGATACATAATACAGTTACAATATTAAGCTTGGTATTTCATTTTATAGGCTGCTATATCAAGTGTTAAGATACTGTTGTCATAATTACATTCATACTATACACACTTTATTCATAACAACATTGTGATGGAGATGTCACAATCAAAAGACATTGGGTAGAGTAATCACAATAAAGATTTGGTTCTTAGATCCCGAATGAAGAGATGCTTTGAAGATGCATAGCATCTGTACCTTACTGAAGGGCAGCAGCTACACAGTCGACATGGAGATACAGCGAGATCATTCGAAAATCCATTTGCACCTTTACACATTGTGTACAAAACGGAACTTCGATAATCCGGACACTTTTGTTCATAGTGTATGTCCAGATTAACAAGTTTGCAGGACAAATGAACCATGCACACAACAGGGTATATATATATATAAGCTCCCATGAAATAATGTCAGGATGCTTAGTTTTCCCGATTATTGGGGTATATATGAAAGAGTTTCCCCTGTATTCAGGTCAGCATAACTTGAGAGCAAACACAACAGGTGTGGCCACAAAACGACACTACCACTTAGTTTACGAAGGTAAGATTGCAACCCATGATTGGTGGGTGTGAGGATGCCACCCTCAGTGACTTCAGACAGGCCCTGAATGTGTGAGAGCATCATCGTTTGAGAGAAAGGGGGACACAAACCTGGGGTGACAGTGACAGACGACCAAGCATGTCTCCATCGAGGACGTCAGTGCCAGCATTGTAGACGATCAGGTGAGGAGGAAACTCGTTTAGGGCGGCTTCCACATGTCTGCAAGGTCAGTCACATGGCAGGGTGGACAGACAATGTGATTTCAAGTGTTCATGGATCAGGCAGGCATTTTGTATTTATCTAGGAAACCCTGTGTGTGTGCATGTGTGCATGTGTGCATGTGTGCATGTGTGCATGTGTGCATGTGTGCATGTGTGTGTGTGTATGATTGTGTGCGTGTGTTCATGCCTGTGCATGCGTGTGTGTGTGAGTGTACACATTTAGGTGGAAAAAATGTTAAATTTGCATTTACACAACACTGCCTGCTGTCTATTCAATAATAATGTCATCGTTGTCTATAAAATTTACATAAACGTCACTATCTTTCAAGCAAATGCCATAGCTATGCTAGCCATAAAACTAACCACACGTTAGTCTATCAAAAAGATACAACTGATTCTATACAGCATGACTGCCCTTAAAACCCAGAAATAATGAGGTCTCTAAAGGAGATGTTTTAGTGATCAAGACATCGTCAGGTATTTAAGTTAAACTTCAGTTTATGAGACTTCCACCAAATTAGTCATGATCACAGCACAGTTCAAGTAACTATGACATTAGTATCACATTGCAGTCATAATTAAGACCGTTCTGTTAAAGCCAGCTGGTAATGAGGGATACATACTTTCTCACTAGGGCCAGATACTCGTGGTCTTCCACATAAGACAGCAACTCCACCTTCCTTCTGATAGACCCTAAAACAAACAGACAAACATACACCAGATAATGTTTATGTTGCAGATTTGTGAGACCAGTTTTTAATGACACCCAAGTGATATTAGTTTGAACGAGCAGTATGACCTTGTGACAGAGAGGACATAATTTAGAATACACAAATTCGTTTTTAAAAGGAACAGTGAATATTTGTGAAAGATCTTTGGGATCATCTGTGTAAATTCATCAAAAGGATCTGTATAAATACAGAGGCAGTGAGGATCCATGAATACTCAAGGGGATATGTTCAAACTAAAGATATGTGCAAAGGTGACTGTTTACTTTTGTTGTTGCCATGAGGACAACTGAATAGTGGATCAGCAAAGAATGAAAGTTTGTTATCGTGTGTAGTCATCTCCTTTTGAAGGAGGTCAACTAGCATGGATCATCAATCTCTGTGTTGTGTCATTCCAACCAGATCATCATGTTTCATGTACTTCATCCATGCCTTGCAGTTGTCTATCCACGTGGCTCTCGGTCTTCTCTACCTCTTCTGCCATCAACCATTCCCTTCCATATTACCACCAACTTTCTTCATGTCTGAACATGTGACCACTACAAGTTGGAGTGAACAGTGAATCACTCATGATCTTACGTTATAACTGGTGACCCTATTGTGTGTGTCTCTTGACAGGCTATCATTACAGTCTTTCTACCATATTCTGGCCTACAAACTTGCATGATTCCTGAATGAGAAAACTCTCACAAATATATTGACATTAGGTATACTTATAAAACTTCTAACAACTTCTGTATGTTTCTCAAAAGGATTTACGTAAACTACTCCAATGAAACACAAGAGTGGTACACTGTTTGCCAACCAACACCACAACCTCCACTACCGGCACCACCACCACAATGACACCTTCATCATGGCCTGTTATTATGGGGGCGGACATTCCTGAAATACCAAGAAGCTAAAGAACTATTTTTTTATGGACATCTCAGTGATAAGGCAACAATACAGCGGCAGGTGACAGCCTCTCATTAGCAATATGGGCCACTTTTCCAGTCAGACAAATATCATCATCAGAGTTTCTTATACAAAGGTCTGTCCTCAATTCAGTTTTTGCTCGTTTCATCTCATACTCGTTTTATGATCAATTGACACTAAGGAGTATTGGCTGTAAGATGTGAGCATGTGTGTGCGTATTTGTTTATAATGATGTTGAAATCATTGAATAAATTATTATCTGGTCATAATACAGTGACACAAAACAGCAAAATTGGTCCGACTCTATATTATACTACAGCTGTACAGTGTAAGTATATTCACACTTTTGCAAGTTTCCAAATCTAACAAATAAACTAAATTCTTTCGATGATTTTAACAACCGTTCTTACTTACACTTATGACACCAACTGTACATATTGCAGGTGATGACAAGCTACACATTGGTGCACAAAATAATATGTTTTCTAGGAAGCGTTTCTGACATAAAAATTGATATATCATACAGGAACAATATTTGATCAACAGAAATATTACTGAAACTCCCACAAGATTATTAAGTTGCTATGTTGCTACATTACAACTTTTGTCTAGCTAAGAAAATATGTCGTAAAAGAATAGTGATTTATGAAATATTGTTACCCTGCATACTGGATAAAACAAAACATTCACCTGATTATGGATCCTTTTATCTGGAATTTTGCATCTGAATCAGCCACTCAACATACCGGGTAATCAAACTGCTCTGATCTGAAGTTATTTTGAATTATATTGTTTGCGACTCTGAAGGAAGCATCAAGTGACCAGATGCAGGTGTCCCCCTCTGCTGGATATCATTACAATTGGAACAAAAGTCTGCGGTTTAAGATATCTACACACTGGACAGGTGAGCGTATATATATATATATATATTATGTAAACAGAAGTAATTTGTTAATCTGGAGACATTGATACCCAGTGAGTATTATGCACTATGGTATATTAGCATTTGGAAATTTAGTTCTCGTGAAATGATGTCCGAATGTCGGAGTTTCTGGATTACTGGATTCTGGATTCATGAGGTAATGTTCAGATTCCACTGTATACATCATACACTCGCACCACTTACATGCACGCATGCACGCACACACACGCATGCACACACACACAGTTTCCAGCTTCAAATTTAAACAATCTTTAAACCATCTCTTCACATTGTTATAACTGCACCTAGTTTTTTGTATTTTATGTACTTTGAGCACATTTAATTTGAGATCCAATCTTGAGGTATATTTTAAGAACAACTTTTTTATTTTATCATCAAATCGGTGGTGTGCGGCCTGACCAGTTCTTGGTGATGTTCCTCGTGGTTTCATTGACATTACGTATCCTTTCATTCAAGCAAACGCGATGAATATGTCCAAGGTCATCCAGGTTGCAGCCGATTGTGTGTAACTCCAGGGTCTTGGGGTTTTCTGTTAATCCAGCTGACCGAATGACAAATGCCCTCATGCTTTATTTGCGACGCATGCGTAGGCCCTGAACTAACCTGTCTGGGTTATGCATAGCGTGTGCGCCCTTCGGAAGATTTTCAACTTTTTTAATTGAGTCATCATATACAGCTATGTCATACTGATTTGACAAGTTCGGCAAGATCATTACATCGCGACAAAAACTTCTACTGAAAAATATTCATGTTTCTTTTGTTGTTCAGTTCTGAACCAGACTGACTGCCAATGACATTCATCTTGTGGAAATGATGAGTGTGTATGTGGGGGGAATATGAATGACGCAGAAGTTGGTTTGTTATAACGTCTGCACCAAATGACAGGTCACACAGTGCAGCATCCAACATAATTAGACCTCAAGGCAACAGTTTATGGTGAAATTAGCTATGGTTTAACAGGGTGCAACAATCAGATGAATCAACACTGTCCAATGTCATACCTCACTGCCTCCAGACTGTAGACATAATGAATCAACTGACATGGTAATTTACTTAAGCATGTCTTGTGCTTTGATGTATCATTTAGGGTGCTCAGCAGACCAGATATCTTCATGGATGGCCGCACAGACAAAGGTCCCCACCTAAATGGATGACCAAAAAGTGAGTCGCCCAGATTCACGGATGACCAAAAAGAAATAGTTATGGTTTCGTGGATGGCTGCACAGAATGAGTTTCCAACTTTCATTGATGCCTGAAAAGAAAAATTACCCATTTTCATGGATGGCCACACAGAAGGTGTTTCCCAATTTTATAGGTGGCTGAAAAAAAGAGTTTCCCACTTTCATGGATGCCCACACAGAAGGAGTAACCTGCTTTCACGGTTGGCTACACGAAGGAGTTTCCACTTTGGGTGCAGTATCCAGTCCAGCACAAGGCTTGAATGCCGAGATGTTTATTACCATTGATCAAATCCATGTTCTATTTCTTCTTAATATAATAATAATACCTATAAATGTGCTAAATGAAATTTTTTATATCTAATAATTTAGTGATAAATAAACTGTTTCACCTTGTGTTCTAAATAACCCCCAGGCAAATCAGATAGTCTTATCAGGTGATAAGGCTCCGATGGCCACACAAGGTGGTTGCCACAGACAATGGTGCAGAACCCAGATAACAGGTAGAATTGGGCACTTTATCGCTTCTCATATTTCACGTACAGAAATCATCTATCTGAACAGGTTAACTATGCAAGAACTACAGCAGAGAATCTGATAACGTGTGACTAAAGCAACCTGTTGATAGGGAGGCCTTGGTGTCACTGCAGATGATAACATCTGTTCTGATAGTCAGGTTTTGGTGAAAGTGAATAAGATCCACTTTATGATCCTGCCTGTCTCTAGACAATGTCTCCTCTCAGGCTTGTGCATTCCTCCTGCTACCTGGGGCTACTAAACATCCCAGGTGAGATGCCATCTACACTATGCTAGTCTCCTCAAGGGTACAATGATCACATTTGCAGGGATTATATTCCTTATTATCATGTGTAATCACTTGTATGTATCTCAAGTCCTTTAGTAAACGATCCTCGGTATCTAGGACAAGTTTAAATATAAATACCTGTGATACTTAAAAACGGCTGAGGGCTCTGTTTTTGTTGTTCACAGATGTGGCATTATTTAAGTTCTTTAGTTTTGGTCTTTGACCACATCCAAGTACAACATACAGGGTGTAGGTTGATCCTTGGAGTACTGCAGGGTTTGCATTTTGGAGGACTACATATATTATTTTTTGAGGCCTGGTGGTGTTTTATGACTGAAGGTTTTTAGAACCACATGATTTTGAGGATTGCTGGAACTGGACTTAGGGATACTGCAGGATAACCATTCAGTTAGACCCAGCCATACCAACACATCAGTGCTGACGTCTGGTGACTGGATACCAACTGATTATTAAGTTCTGCCCTCTAGTGATCATTGTGATCTAAATTGCAAAGATTTATGCTAGTTCACATGTAAATAACTTTGTGACAATCTATTACTATTATTACCCTATTACTGTTAGCAGACCACCACATGTTACAGCAATTATTGGGAATGTAGGATTTGGTGAATGTCAACATCACCATCTGTGTCAACCTTTCACTTGTCAACCATCCATCCAGTTTTGTTAGCCTGACTGCTGCCAAAGGTTGAATTTGAGCTTCTCTGTGAGAAATGTGCCATGAAATGTACAAAATAAGCCTATGAATCTGTGACTCTTTACAAATATATCCAATGGGCCTCGCTAAGTTGCCATAAACATTTAAAAAATCTATGGCTTTTGGTGTCTGAACCAACAGACACATTTATCAACTTCCTTTCCAATACCAGGAGCTCTGCAATTCATTACTTAGGTTACTTAGGTAGTTCCCGACTGTAGGCGGTGGCCTCGTTGGTCAGACCTCCAGCTTATCCAGTAAAAACTATATGATTTCATGGCAAGGCAGCTTTGTAATCACAGAGAACTTTTTCTGTGCTCCAGTGTTTGTCTAGGTAGTTTGTAAATGAGTTAGTGCTGGGTGCAGTTACAACTTGTTCTAGTAAATTGTTCCATGATTGTGTTATTTGGATTGAAAGAGTTCCCTTTCTGGTATTTATCTGTGCTCGTTCTTGATATAGTTTCAAGCTATCTTGTGCCTTCCTACATATCGCAGTCTTTGTATAGCATCAGAATGTTAGAACATACATTAATACCATACTTCCCATTGAGCAATTTATATAAATCTATCATATCTTCCATTGTTCTTCTATAGGTTAGTGTTGGCATCAATTTGCATTCATCTGGCTGAAATCTTAATAAACGTTGATTAGACCACCATGGAAGTTTATCTAAATCTTCTTGTAATATATTCTGGTGACATAAACTATTAATTGTTGTAAACACCTTGGTGCCATCTACAAGCATATACACATATGAATCTATATACCCAGGAAGATCATTTATGTATACAATAAATAGAACTGGTCCTAGGACACTCCCTTGGGGGATGCCAATGGTTATAATTGTCCAATCAGAGTTTGTACCATTTATACTGACCTGTTGTATACTATCAGACAGGAATGTCTTAATCCATCTTAATGTTGAATCTTGTATACCATATGATTATTGTTTGCCTATCAACATTCTATGAGGGACTGTATCAAATGCTTTCAGAAAATATAAATACACTGTATCTATAATGTCACCTCTAACCCTTTGGTCCATGATTCTATAACATTTTAACAGTTGGACTACTGTCAAACACCCTTTAGTAAAACCATACTGTTGTTTACTGAAAAGGTCATTACTTGTCATGATTTTCAACATGGTCTTTAATGCAGTATTCCATGCATTTGTATAGTATACTTGTTATACTTACAGGTCTGTAATTTCCTGTCTTTTTACGGCTTCCTTTTTATATATTGATGAGATCCATGTTTCCATTCATTTGGTAGCTCACCCACACCGAGAGAATTATTAAATAGCCTAGCTAATGGAATACTTAATTGGGTAGCTAATTCTTTTAACGACCTGGGATGAATACCGTCTGGTCCTACTGATTTATGTAGATTATTTAGTTTTTCTTTAACCATTTCCTCACCAATAATAAATTTGTCCGTTGTGTTTTAATTCCACTGGTGGAATAGGGTGGATATCTCCACCCGGTTCTGTAGTGAAAACACTTGAGAAAAAGTTTCCTAAGACCTCTGCCTTTTCTCTATCAGAGTTTGTTAGTCCGGATTTAGGGTCAT
The DNA here is from genome assembly GCA_963995525.1 of Escarpia spicata. Classification (NCBI taxonomy): domain Eukaryota; kingdom Metazoa; phylum Annelida; class Polychaeta; order Sabellida; family Siboglinidae; genus Escarpia; species Escarpia spicata. Next base: position 30,843,841 of record OZ023205.1, read on the forward strand.
TTGGATCTATGTTCAAATCTGAAACACCTTCCCTACTTTTAGTTTTGGAATTCATGTATTTCCGTATTGCTTTTGGGTTAGTTTTAGCTTCCAATGCTAACTTTGTTTCAAATTCCTTTTGGATCTTCCTGGTTAATTTACAGACTTGATTTAGAACCCTACAATATTCATCATAGTATTTCCCTTCTTTTGTTTCCATATAACGTTTCCATAAAGTGTGTTTCTTTTTATTTGCTTTTACTGATTACTTGTCTAGAGGTACTTTCCCTTTCTGCGTTTTTGTATTACTGACTAGTCGATGCGGTATGAATTCATCTTCTATCATTTTAATGTGTTCCTTAAAACGTGTCCATTGGTCATCTATTATAACACTACCAATTATTTCTTCCCAATCAGTGTTTTCAAATTTGTCTGTTATACCTCTATAATCTCCTTGTTCATAGTAATATTTTATCCACTTACGATTTGTTATATCAGCATAACACCTGAATGGTACGATAAGAACAGAGTGATCTCTTTTTCCAAGAGGACTCACGTGTACTATGTCATCAATCATACCTTTTTCATTTGTTATAACTAAGTCAAGGACGTTTGACTTATTTCCTAATCGCGCCCTTGTGGGCAGTGTAACATGTTGGAAGAGAAAATTATCTCTTTTGTTTTCAATAAATTTAAATTCTGAATTCTCAACATTATCGGAGGGTTTACTCCAATTCTGCCAGTCTGTATTTGGATAGTTAAAGTATCCAAGCAGAAGAAAGTGTGAGTGGTGATCATTTATTGCCTCAGTAATCATTTTATTCAAGTATTAATTGTTAGTGCCTGAGCTCCCTAGAGTTCTATAAACACTTCCTATTAGAAGATTATCTTTTTTGTTTAATTTTATCTCCACCCTACCGACTCCTGAAAAGGTGTTTCCAAGGATAGGAAGGGTGTTGCCTTCAGTGAATTGTGAGTGTATATAACCACTCCTCTTCCTTGTTTATATTCAATGTTATGAAATATATCATATTCATCTAATACCAGTTCTTCTGGGTTTAGTATATATTTCTGATTTTTTTTGTTTAACGTAACCATTTATTTTCATCAACTAGTTTTGAACTCTGTGAGTTTATTTAGTAAACTACCAGCATTTGTATAAATACATTTCAGTTGTTTCTGTTTATAGTTTGTGTTATTTACATTAGTTTCAAGTGGTGATTTTACTGTCTTTCTTTCTTGCCCCATGTGGGTCTGATTTTTACTATTTTCCTGTCCCATGGTGGGCCTCTCACCCTGTACAGCCATTTCCCCTCATCTTGTCTCCCTAGCCCTGGCCTCTTCCAGTAATTTTTTCCTTCCTCTCTCTTTTTGTGTCATGTCATGTTGGATACTAAGTGATTTGTACATCGGATCGGCCTCCTTCAGGTGTGACAGTTTTCTGAATAACTTCATTTTTTGTCACCGTCCTTCATCACTACTTTAAGTGGTCTTGGTTTTTTTATCCTTTCGTCTTTCAAGTTGGTTTCTGGTTCAGCTGCGTTAAATATAATAACATTATTTTCTCTGGATTTTGTTCTGCTATTTCTTTGACTGTGTCTTGCTACGCCGCGCTACTGACTTTGTGGGTTGTGTGGATGGCATTCTCCTCAGTTGGATGATTTGGTTTCAATACTTGTCTAACAATTTCCTGCACACCTTTTTGTCACATTTTTCCTGTAGTTTTTATTCTACAGCCTCTAGTTGTGCATTCTTTGTTTCAAAGTACAGTTTACATCTTTCCTGGATTAATTTCTCATTTAGTATGTTTTTTCAATTTCGGGTTTGCATCCGATACAAAACCACATGCATCCTGGTTCTCTCATGGGTTCATACTCTCCTGCTTTGAATGTTAAACACTTGTTACAGTAGTGCTTTTCATCCAGTGTATATGACCTGACTTGCTGGGTAGACTCTGGCTGATTCCAGAGACTTACGTTTGGCGAATCCATCATGAGGATAGATCTGGCGGTTGAACATGTCCAGGATGTAGACCCGACTGTCATCCATGAAGTCACGCTCATACCCGTTTCCCTGGCAACAACAACAAGTAAAAATAATGTACCTGGTTAAGTAATTTTCATATGTAGGGTGTTCAGATTTAACTTCTAAGGAAACCAAGCAGTGTACACTGCTTTGAGGTTGAATATGGGATCCTTAGTTAACCTGCCATGTTTGATCAGATTAACCCCTGAAAGTAACAAGAAAGCAAGTAGGTAATATGCTCTTTAAATATGAGTTTTCGTAGTTATGTTAGTTATACTTTGCTAAATGTATGTTTTGCGAGTGGCTTGTTTCAACAGTTCTCTGTACTGCGGTTGTGCAACTGGGTCAGTGCATACTGTACAATGATGCAATTGGTCTGCATACGTAGCACAACAGAAGTCATTGTGACTAGTGTGTGCACAACTGTAGCATTATTTGTTGGTACTGCCTCCATGCACACCCTAACGTAATGGTTTGGTGTGAACCCAACATGCATCAAGTGGATTTTTGTACCCATTTTGGACCAGTATGCACTGCACGACTGATCTGTTTAAGTGTTATAAAATAAAATACATGGCTCACACAAATTTGTCAGCAAATGTAAACCCAGAGTTATACTGTGAGAATACTTTACGCAAACTATACTATATAAAACTACTGAATCATCAAGCAAGTACAAATGCTAACATTTCTCCTTTAAGGAGACACTGCAGCTAAAATAGCATTTTTTTACAAAAATACTCAAAATGTGTTTTCTTTTTACTTATATGCTGAACATACTGATTGTAATAAAAATATGAATTTTTTACGAACAAAATTTAAACATATTTTTAAATATTAAATATTGACAATACATAAAATATCTCTTTGACATTGCATAGAATGAAGTATTCTAAATAAGAACTAGAAAGACTTCAATGATTACTGCATTATTGAAGGAGCTACAATGTTTCCAAATTATGCTATATTTTCCCTCTCCAGCAGCCATCTTTGAATGTTGCCACGCAAACAGGGGGGTCTGGCAGAAAAAATTCAATTTATTTTATTCAATAAGACATACTCTACAACTTGGGCACCAAACATTGCATTAATTGTGCATTTAAAAAAAGTCCTATCTAACTGCCATATATGTCCTTAAGCTGATGGATGAGAGTATGTGACAATGTGTACCTGATGTGCATCAAGGTCAATGATCATGACCTTCCTCACTGAAGTCATGTGATCAAAGAGTAGGTTGATGGCGATGGTGATGTCAGCGTAGGCACAGAAGCCTCCGCCCCGAGTGGCTGAGCAGTGGTGGAAGCCACCCCCCAGGTTGATGGCCCAACCCCGCTCCAGGGCTAGCTTGGCTGCCTGAAATAACGGGTAAATAACAACCACGGTTATTTACTCGAGAAGTGTCAGAGTGCTACACAAACTCCTTCACAAAGGCATCGTTCACCATATCACTACTGCCACAACTTGATTATAAATTCAAAATGGATGAATGGCAAAGTGGCATAAACAATTGGGAGGATGGTAAAGTAGTATAAATGATTGATAGGCTGGGCATGCCATTGTCATATATAACTTGTGAAGTCATTGCAAATGCACTTGAGTAATGTAACTGTTTCAAATAAAAATGAATCATTGTTGTCTTTTTAGTAAAAAAAGGATTTTAGTCAATATAATGTCTACCCACAACTGCATATGCTGAATGATTGTAACACACAGTAAGAGAGGGATCACTTGGACCAACAGAGAGCACTGTTGTTATTCAGTACATCATGTGATGTGTCATGTGACGAGTCATGTGATATGAGATGATGTATACACACCAGAACTGTGCCTCCGGTGTGGAAACGAAACGGTCGTAGAACCCGCCGTTGCACTATGAAGTTTGGGAGAAAAGCAACAGGTGGCACCTCTGTGATTCCAGCAACTTTGATGCTCCACTGAAAGATAACGCAGTAATGAACACAGACATATAGGTACATACATGGCAGTTTTAAAAACCATTTTTTCCTTGTATACAGACCACAATTATTGACAGAAGCTTAAAGGCAATTTATGGCAATTTTTAAGTGGACATTCAGCACTTCCTTTTAATTAGTTGCATATACAATTAGAATCAGCATTGCCCTCATTTTGCATTGGTGTTAAAGTTTCAAACAGATAGTTTCATTTATAACAGTACAAGTTTACTAAATGCAAGTTATGGAACACAGTCATAAAACAATTAAACACAGCGGATTCCCAGACAAATAAAATCTAGTGATGAGTAGATTCAAATGAAAACTGAAATGATTCAAGTACAGTTGCAGCTAGAACTCCATCAGCAGCAATTTCTTTAATATATACCGTAAATTTTTAAAGTTAAAGACTGACAATAAAATAATTTAATGTGCATATCTTTAATAAACCCGTCTTGGAGACACATGGAGTTTGATGGTGTTCTACAATGGTTTCATCATAAACAGTGTCAAATATATACATCAGATACACATCACCAGAATGATCTGTTTACATTAGAAAAGCGGGGTTTATATGAGGCGATGTCATGACATGCACTGAGCCAATTTCTGGGAGTCTCCCGGCAAATTCGGGAGACTTAACATGTACGCATCATGTGTGAAAATAATAACACTTGACCCTTGACCTGTATGCAACTCCCATGTACACAGTTTGTCGTCGCAATGTATCGAAGCGACATACACAAAATCAAACTGGTCCAATTTTGAAGCACCTTGACATGAAATGGCTGACTTTTTTTAATGTGCTTATACAGCCATTGCCTCTTCATGATGACAATATCTATCGTCTCATATAAACCCAGCTTTAGACTCTATGTCTGGTACCAACATTTAGATATTCGTGAATAAAAAGGAAATGTGCCTGTTGTACTACTTTGTATCACACGCAAGAAAGTGAAGCATGCATTAAGACTACAGTAAAACATCCCTAGTCAGACCACACAAGAACTTCCAGAACAATTATAATTTCAGTTGTTCCTTAACCCAAACTAAACGCACCATTCTCGCAAAGTTGACATCATAAAGTTTCTTGTAACACCAACGTAACAAATAAACATGACTGACTTTAACGTCAGTGATATTGAAATCATGTTGTCACCATGTTTTTTTATTTTCCACAAATTATTATAACAAAGCACCACAAACTTGAAGTAACAGCGGCCAAGATGGTATTCTCATATATAGTATGTACACAAACTGCATGCACCCCAACCCAGTATTATAGTATTACTTATACTTATTTTAAACTTTGTGTCACCGTAGTTAAATATTGAAATACTTCTTAAAATACAAATTAAGACTAGTTCCCATAAAATGCATCAATTACACAAAAAAGTTCAATTTATAATGATGTGCTGTAGATGCCTCTTTAAAACTCACACTAGCTAAAAACCACACCATATTATTCCAAGAGTGGCCGTTATAGAGAGGTTTTACCGTACATACGATTGGACGCTTCATCTACCTCTTCCAAGCCCTCCACTATATCAGACAGCTTTGAAAATGGAGAAGAAACAGAGATAAAACACAGAAGATTGAGCGAACAGCTACTGGACTACTTTAGGCAAGCAAATAACTTTGTAAGAAGCAATAGTTCTATAACAGAACGTTGATGCCGGACGTTTGGAAAACTTCCATCTGTTAATGTCCAAACCTTAAGTGGTAAGCACAGTCTGTTCAAGACATTTTTTTTTTAAATGACCAACATAATTATGAGTGCTAGATCAGGCAAATAGTTATAATATATAGGGAGGCGTTACTAATGCCATTTCTCAGAGAATTTAACTGGATCATCCAAATTATATATAATAGATTTGAATGCCTTAGTAGATACTAGATAGGTGCACATTTTTGAAAAATTATTCTAAAACAACATGATAAATGTTATTTAGAAAAGAGCTCGAAGTCAATTGAACAATTCATGTTAGTTCCAATTCAAAAATGAATCCAAACTATACAAAATATTAGTAACACCTTCATAAACAAAGCAAAGGAAACTGTCATTAAAGTGGTTAAAACTGAAGAATATTATAACTTATAACTGGTATAACTATCAGAGCTCTGTGTAAGATGCTACACATGTGTACCAATAGAAATGAAGTTGGAATATCATTCCATAAAAACTTACAGGTCACTCTTTTTCTGGAACAATTTGTGTGTGTGTGTGTGTGTGTGCATGTGTACACTCAATCATGCATATATCTGCTTGAACACATTGTAATATGTTAGACAAGTAACTTGGAATAACAGAATGCTGCATAGTTTGATAAAAATGGACAAGAAATCAAATATTGCTTCATATGATAGTATGGACAGAATAGCAACTTGTAAGCTACTTAATTATGTCTTGCTTGCAAAATAATGTGGTTTTAAGTCAGCGTACCTTCAAACTGTTGATGTAGCTCTGAGAATGAACTGACAACAGGTCAGCAGTCTGAGCTTCAAGGGGCTGCACAATGGTGGAATCTTGAACCATGCCAGCCTCTGCAAGCAAACAGTAAATTACAGTAGAACCTTGTTTTACGGTCACCCTGTAATACAGCCACTTTATGATTAAGGTCACCCTGGATCAGTCACAAATTATTTTTTGTAACAGTAAAGTATAGGAAATTAGTTCCACTAATAAGATCAATTGATCTAAACCATGGCTGAACCAGACGCTGCAGTGGTTTTGTATCAAGAAATTGAAGTTTGGCACTGCTTCCCAAAAGGAAGTAAAAACATTTAAATTTTCCGACACGATCAACAATTTCTGTCATTTCAATTTACTCTGATAGTATGACTGCGAGCAATTCAACGTTTAAACTTTAACACATTTATTTTCTTGAACGATGACAACGTTATTGCCACCGAAAAGGCAACCTGAAGGCTGATATTTTGTACACGATGCAAAATAACAATAAAGAAAATAAACTGACAACGCGCAACGAAGGCGAAACCAGTAACATGCGCATGTTTAACGCACTACTCATTCTGTCTACATGCAAAAATCTGAACATCGGATTTTGGCCAACCATAGTCAGCATCGCATTGCATTACTTCAGAATAGAATAATGTAGTTATATTTGGAGGTATGACAATCAAATCCTAATTATGCCAGTCAAATTAATATTATCACACCAAGATATATCCTACCTTTAACCAACACATTTATGGCTGTAATGTTAACACACCATAATGATATCTGCCAAGTCTGTTATCAGTACTAGTTATTCTAAATTCTAATAGTCTTCAACTTTTATTAACTTTCATAAAAGTATGTGTCTAGTAAGTTTAGATACAAGGCTAAATAATTGTTTAACAATGTACTGTATGGCTCATAATAACTCATGTGATAATTAATGTATTTACATAAAACACATTTCTTGTGCAATGACTTTAATTTTTATTCCCCCTCCTCCCTAACAATGTCAAAAAAATCTGTAATCCTAGCAATAAAATTGGTGTGGCCTAACTACTAAATAATACATTATATCAATTTCTTATTTATACCAAATATCTATTTAAGCTTTTCACATAACAGAAATTTCTACAATTAAGGATTCTTGTACCAACCTTTTAGAAAATCATAGATTCTACGCCATTTACACGAGTCAAATGGGTGCAGTTTTTCCAGACCCAGAAACGTGATGTTGTATTGAGGTGAGTAGATGAGTGGCCATTGATGCTCCTCAATGTCGATGTACAGTGCTGTCCTCTGGTGTCTAGAATGAACACGACACTGGCTAGCAAGTTGTCATGACAACAATGGACAGTGCACAAACTGTATGCGTGGCTATTCTCCGATAATTTTAATAATGACTAATTAAATCAATGTGAAGAGTTCTGGCAATGAATTATGGTTCAGTCCATGCCAGGTCACCTAACTTTCAAACATTTTCCCAGATGAAGAGTTCAGGCAATTTTAAAATTATTAATTATCTAGATATATCAGTACATTTAAGATAAGGCCCGAGTCCCCAAAAATGGCTTATCAAGTGTTACAACTTATAGAAATCATTTTTGTCTTTGTTTTCTGGATGATCGATGCACATTCAAATTTACAAAAATTAAAAAAAACTTGACTCAAAGTATCTGATTTTTATGGGGTCAAAACGTCTGTTTTAAAAATATATAATTTAAATAAAAAAATATAACAAATAAACATCAGCATTTAACATCTTAATTATTTCATACACTACACTTACCACCGTAGCACTTCTACAAGAAATGTCAAACCAGTCGGACAATTTGTCTTGACACATTAAGCATTTTAGTTGACATAGGTATCCAATTTGTTACACTCCTGACATTATACTTGTCTCATTTTAAAATTAAATGTGATTGAAATCAAACAAACTGTGATAGTTTTCCATGATGCACCATACTAAGTGCTTCAGTATGGTACAAATCATGTGTATTTAAAATGTGCCTACCACAAATTAAGCCATTTTCTATTGGTTCAAACACATTATTTGTGTAACACTAGATCATTTTTCAAGTATCCGATCAATATTATAATCAATATTGAACATCTTAACTAGTATGGAGGCCTCCCTGTTAACAAGAAAACTTCTACAAACAATTTCAAACCAGTTATACAACTTGTCTTGAGACATTGAGCATTTGAATTAACATATTGACACCAAATTAGTTACACCCCTGACTTTATATTTGTCCAGTTTTTAAATTAAATGTGATTGAAATCAAACAAACTGTGATTGTTTTCAATGATGCAACGTACTAAGTGCCTGAGTATGGCACAACTCATGTGTTTTAAAAATATGCTTACCAAATTAAGCCAATTTCTATAGGTTCAAACTGGGTTTTGTTAATAGAAGATAATTTTTTCAAGTATCTAATCAATATTGAACATCTTAACTAGTATGGAACCCTCCCTGGTAACAAGGAAACTTCCATAAACAATTTTGAACCAGTTATACAACTTGTCTTGACACATTAAGCATTTGAATTAACATCATATATTGACACCAAATCCGTTACACACCTGACATTATATTTGTCAAGTTTTAAAACTAAATGTGATTTAAATCTAACATACTGTGATCGTTTTAAAATGTGCACACCACAAATTAAGTCAATTTTTATTTGTTCAAACAAGTTATTTGTATAATATAAGATAATTTTTCAATTTTGAATATCTAAACTGAACTAAAGTTTTCAAATTCCTCCCATGCAACTTTCAAGTACTCATTTTCACTCTATTATGGTAATTTATAAAAAAAAATATACCAATGGCAATGCTGCTGTCTAATTAATACAAAGACTTAGAATTCCACTAAAAATATTACACTCCTGACAACATTATTATGTCAGCTACCATCTTAATGAATACATATTATCATGTTTTATGAATTTTATCCCATTCATGTAATATACATCAGAGCTACAATGACTGTCTGAACATATTAACAAGTAATTGTAAAGCCATGTGTCTGGCAGCCTTAGCTTTCAGCAATGTTACACTCCTGACAAATGTAGGGGGTAATGATAATGTAGTCCTGTAGTTTCAAATATAAATATATGAGGAACAATTACTACAAAAAACATCAGTGTATATATAATTAGCAAACATCAGTAACACCAGGTAAAAACAACTAATTTTTGTGTTTTGTTTTATAGGACTTTGAATCCAACAGGAGCTTAATTTTCTTTGCTTGTAAACCCTGTGCATATACGTGTATAGAGTCACATTTATTGGTTACAAATGAAGCCACATTACCCAAAAGCTAACAAATGTTTCTCTAATAATCTTACATTGATAAAACGATATGTTTGTGTAGTTTGCTGTTGGTATTTTTGTTTAATGCAATTTTAAAATGATGTATTTTTAAAATGTCACACTAAAAGTGCACTCCTGACAATTTTACACTCTAATTTTCCAATAATTTGGTTAATTTCCAATGCAGTGACTTGAAATTGTGCATGAATAAAGACTGACATAAGAACTTCTGTTGATGACATCATGCACATCTGAAAGTACATTATCAGTGAAACTGAAAGTATAAAAATTATCAAAGTGAGCCATTTTTTTGGACCCAGGCCATAATAAAAATTATTTATATTCTACTTCTGAAGGTTATTATGCAGAAAGATAATAAAATTCACAATTTATTTAACAAACCTCTTGCAACGTGAAAGGGTTTTCAGGCATCGGTTGTGAGCTAAATACACATAAGTTTAAATGTCACAGCCACAGGCGTTCCAGCGCCAACTCGGTGCCCCCAATATCGACCATGTTCCAACGTCAATGAATGTGAATATATTTCATTTATGCATCTCTATGTTCATGTTACCATTACTGGGCCCTGTCCTATATTATATTAATAAATATGGAGTAGACGATTCGACCCATTGTGACACTATCAGAATCACTAACCTTTTCATCCTAACGTTGTGCTTCCTACAACCTTTCGTTATAAGTTTACAGTATATAAAAAATTATATTTCAACGCTTCACCTGGTTCAACAGTTTAACCCGCTTCAGCCTGGACTGAAGTTCAGCGCTAGAAGAGTCTAGAGACTAGACCCAATTGCTTCAGACTCAGTGCTTCAGTTCAGGCTTCACTCCAATTATCATTATGACAAACTTGTAGTAGGGAGGTCGGTGAAAATGCAATGCATCAGATTGGCAATTGTGATACACCATTTTAAGAGATAGACAGCCATACCGGTTTTAACTCTCTGTGATAAAAATTGGCGAAGTTATGGACAATTATGTAAAGGTCATTGAATAAATTTGTGTGACAGTTTGTTTGATCTGAAGGAAATGTGAAAATATAATCTTGTACACTACAAAAATCTTAACTAAGACTTGATATTTTATGTATTTCCTTTAAATATCATTTACAAAAGGAATTTTACATAAAATTATATTAATTAACTAAGCAACTTACCTTTCGGAAAAGCTTACAAAAGTATCTCCAGGTCCCCCACTTTCAAATCGTCATCCAGCATACGTGTACACAATACATCTGGCTCATTGTCGTACACCACACTGAACCAGCTTGGGAAGCCTGCTACCCATAGGTTGGAGGTTATGCTTTAATGGTTTCCATTATGTGGATATCAACAAAATCTGACATGTTTTAGAAGTGGCAGGTATACCAGCAAAATCATGTGGACGTTAATGAGTACGTGCATGTCAAGTATGCAACGTTAGTAAAGTGTGTGTGAGAGTATAAGCACAGCCAAATATTGCATGCATTGATGTAAACATTCTGCTTTGGCCTTGCACCATATAATTATGTAAACATATGTAGGTTTGTGTGTGTGTCCGCATGTGTGTGAACTTAGTAAAATGAGAAGGATAGCCAACTACTGCAAGCAACAATAAGCATTCCGCTACACAGCATGCATGTACAACATTATATATATATATATATATACATTACATCAGATAATTCAAAGTTGCATAGCAATATATATAATATATATATATACATATTGCTATGTAACTTTGAATTATCTGATGTAATGTTGTATCTACAAAGATCCGTTTGCAGAGAACAGCGATGGCTGGAAGTAGGATATGAAGAATCACTTCCACATCTGCATCTACATCAGATAGTGTTGTCAGCATTCCAAACACCTTGTCCTTCTTGATGCGAGTAGCGTCTTCAAAGATAGGCGTACTCATCCCACTCATTAAACTCATTGATGTTTCTGCATGACTCCTGGCAGAATGACATGAATTGCTGGTAGTGAGTGTTCATATCCAAGATGTGAACACTCTTGTCTTCGATCATGCATCAGAGGGGGCAGATGATCAGCTTCCTGATGAGTCCAAGTGCTTTACATCCAGCGAGAAACTGTGGCGTTTCTAAGTCGTTTAGAACGGATTTCAACAACCTGTTTGACGCACCTTGTTTTATTCATAAAGCACTGCATTTAATTGCTTAGAAAGAATGTCCTTGCAGCATTCGAAAATAAAATGTTGAAAAAGCATGCATACCCATCATCGCTGAAGCAAAATGTTGCACCTTACCACCACCAGGAAATGTTAAATCATGTTATATATATATATATGTTCATTTACAAATAGTTCTAGGAAGATACAATAAAAAAACAACCCAAAAACCACCACCAAGCCAATGTTTATACATGCAGTTAGTTACAGCAAGATCAATGCAGTGTAATTAGAAGTACATCAGATGTCTGATTTATGGAGGGGGTTGTCATTTATTTGTTATTAATTGTAATACATTTTTGCATGATTACAACATGAAAATAAACTTTAAATATTCATATAACATCCACCATTTAATATATGATAGCATGCCTGTGCATATCTAAACACGAATAACAAATGCATGGCTAAAACACAACTTAAGAATAAAAGATTGCAATAATTTAATAATTATGCAATAATTTAAGCATACTAGAACAATGGAGCGACAAGTGGTTGTTAAAATTCCATCTTGATAAATGTGTACACATGGAAATTGGGAAAAATAATATTGGTGAAAGTAAATATTTTATGGCAACAAATAATGTCAAACATGCTCTTGTCACCACAGACAAACAAAAAGATTTAGGAGTAATTATTGACTCAAAACTTTCTTTTGATGATCACATCAACCAAGTGGTTAATAAGGCAACCAGAATGACAAAAGTAATCAGAAGAACTTTTCAATTCTTAGATACATACACTTTCTTGCCACTATACAAGACTATGGTTAGATCCCACCTAGATTATGCAATAGCAATATGGTATCCATTTAAGACGAAACATAAAATAGCCATAGAAAATGTCCAGAGAAGAGCCACAAAAGAACTACCTGGTATGAGGGACTTATCATATACTGAAAGACTAAAATTACTTAAGTTACCCACATTAACATATCGTAGGTTAAGAGGAGACATGATTGAAGTGTATAAAATAATGCATTACATATACGACAACAAATCTGCACCAAACCTTCCTAAGTGGGAGGATGTGGCATCACGATCCAGTAACAGAGGACACTCCCTTAAACTGTTCAACCAAAGAGCAAAACTAAACATAAGAAAAAATGCATTCCCGCTTAGAGTGGATGAACCATGGAACAGTTTACCTGATTCAGTAATACAAGCAAAATCAATAAATTCATTTAAAAACCGCCTTGACAAATTCTGGTCAACCCAGGAGATATTATACGACTATGAAGCCCCACTAACATTAAACACTGGAACCGGAAAACACAAACTCTTAATACTAGACCCCGAAGAAGAAGATCTGATCATTGAGGAACCGAGAGGATCCTGCGATCAGAACAGGTATCCTAAGGTATAATATGTACGCCGGGTATGTGAGCGATAATAGAAGAAATTCGTTGCCGGACATGGGGTACCTCTACGTTCGAACTTGGGGCAAAAATGGACAAAGGTGTATCTCCGCCAAATTTGCATTAATATTACGTTTATACACAACTACATAGCATAGATGTAGTTTGCCAGAGTTTCCGCAAGTTGTTCATACCTCCTTAGTCTTAGATCCTCTCTAAATATGTTCAACATATCATATTTTTCTTAATTTTACTTCAATTCGTACAAGAAACACGCAAAAAGAAAGAGTATCATTTTGCGATTTCAACCATACCGCCCAATATAGTATGGCGGGTAATAACGCGAGCATATGATTTTATGAAAACACCACCCTTCCGCGAGATTAAATATGGCTGCGCCCGCAACGAAATGAAATTTCTGCGGGTGTCGTTGTTTCATCACGAATATCTGTATGAAGCATTACGAGTTCGCAAAAACAGGTATTTTTTATCACAAAGAAGACATATTTATGTTTCTTTTGATATAAAATATATGAACAGTCTTTATAAATCAAGGGACTTACAATTTTTTTAACATAGGCGATTTAACATTGCGTCCCAATGCAAACGCGTTTGCGTGATTTCTTCCAACCTCCCTACTTGTTGTAGCCTGTGGCTGTGCACATTGTGTGACGCTTAAGACTTAAGTCTAACTAAATTAGTAACGTTTTACTCGGACTTATCACACTGTCACCGTCACGCATTACATGTTGAGTGATTGGCACATTTGGCAGGTGTCAATGATGAAGCTACAGCTTAAACTGGGCACATAGTACAGTCAGTAGTCCAGTGACATGATCGAGTCACGAATCAGGATTTACAAATCACATGCATGATTATGATTATGTGTCGTGAATCGTGTCGTGGTTTTATCACCAAACACGTTACGTGTACCCACTAATGTATAAATACTTCACACAACATTACGTTTAACAACACCTTTCTTCGACTCTGTTTTTCCGGTCTGCTAGAGCCATGGCATGTTGCCTCACGCGACGACATTTGTTTTCCGCAATTTTATGTTATATTTGTTGTTGCTGGTTAGACGGCGACGTCTAGCGGTCTAATAGAAAACACACAGTACTGATGTGCCCTCTATCGGATAATATTTTCCCTAATTTCTTTTAAAATCTTTAAAATAGTTAAAGTAATAGTTTATTATACTGTTGTGTCAATGTAATTAAAATTATAAATTTTTCATTGATATACCACTTTAAATACCAGTGGTTTCGTTATACGAGATTTACATGGACTGCTAGTTTAATTAATTGCTAAGTAGTCTCGTAACATAACTTCATAAGTCTATCAAATGAAGTTCAGATAAACACTAAATTGAGACAACAGATTAACATGATGATGAGTGTTATAGTAGTTACATCAGGTTTTAGTCTTGCTTAGACATGGCAGGCTAATGTAATATGACCTTCCGTATTCCTGAAAGGGTGTCTTATAGTTCGCATTTACCTTGCTGCTATTCCCCATGGCTCTGCATGGATAGAGGTAGTACCTTTGTATCTCCGGCAGCTGCACTCTACCGGGTACAGTGGATGGAAACACTCATCCTCGTCCATCTCTTATATCTCTCGATCACGTCTGGCTCCAGAGTGCCACACCCCGGGAAACCGTCTCAGCTGGCGGGCCAAACAACGTTGAGGGGGTGATGTTAACACAGCATCACAGGGCGGACGTATTCCGTGTTGAAGACAACGGCCAGGACGGAAGGGTACCAACTTTACTCAACGACAACAGCCATGTATTCGAGACTAAGGCGCACCACGATGTTTCATGGACGGTGACTGTGGCATGCCAGCTATGGTTTTAAATAGTAAGGGAGACAGGTGTCATCAGCTTTGACCGGCAACTTGTCTAGGAGAGGGGAACTTCGATCTGAACTAAAACCTACGGTCTAAGGACTTCGCTGTCACGGCCCCAGCTCACTGGGCCATGGCAGACGAACCTCGTGGTGGTGTCAGTCAGCGCAAACTGCATACTACATAAAAACTTCACTGCGCAGGCGTGAAGGAAATGTTCATGCCAAACAAACCCCACTCGAAAAAGTCCGGTAGCGATGGAAAAGGGGCAATACGGTAAGTGGAGGACGCCACTGGCAGCCGCTGTCCTAATCCTGCATACACGCGGCTCAGAGCAAGTGGTCGTTGTCGTAGTATTATGCGCTTTAATAGAACCTCATTATACTAGAGGTTAGAGTTCAGATGATCACGTGTTAAGGCTTTGATTAAACATTAATTCCTTCTAACGTGTCTTATAGTAAACTGTCATGTAATAGCTATTATCAGTACATCCAAGCAACACAACAACACGGTGACAGCGGCGAGATCAAACCAAGGGCGGCGGTAACGTATTGACACTGAAATCGTGAACTTTGAATCAACTGATGAGTGAAAAATATGTCTTTATTCGCCGTGCCTAAAATTTGTTCAAAAGAATCACGCGCAACATGAATGACGTCACTCGACAGCCGCGTCTGGGTCAAATGTCACGTCACATGCAATTTGACAGCTACGTGTAAACAACATAGACATTCAGCCTTCTGTAATTTTTACCGGGGCTCATACAAGCAGCCTGGCTGGTAGTTTTAAGCTACACAATTTATAAGACACACAGCTAAGGAAGGAGAACAAGTAGTACACATTCTACTACAAGTCGGCGATGAAGGACTACGCCGATACAACACTTGGAGCCTCACAGAAGAGGAAAGGAAAGATCCTACCAAGATATTCGCCAAATTCGTTGAACAACTTGAGCCGTGTGAAAACTATCGCATCAGCCGGTTACGACTTATGCACTACCGTCAAAGGCCAGAAGAAAACTTAGACTGTTCCATAAACAGATGCAAGCTGCTAGCTCTGAAATGCGAGTTTCAAGATAACGAATTGAATGAGTGACTCATTGAACTGATCACAGCTGGTACGCCAATTCCTGATTACCAGAAGGAATTGCTTGGAAAAAACAAGAATAACACACTGGACGAAGCAATTCAGTTGGGACGAGCGTATGAAGCGAGTGCCTCCCACGTCCAGCAGATTCGTGACATCGGAACAATGGCGACAACTGCGGTGCATAGCTTCAGACGTGGTGCAAACTCATCCGCCAGATGTCGCAACTGTGGTCAACAACACCCATTCAAACCGCGTGAAAGTTGTCCAGCGTTTGGAGTCGAGTGCAGAGCATGCGGCAGAATATGAACCACTGGGCGAAATGTTGTCTGACTAATAAAAAAGCATGCCAACAACATCATGCAACATCAGCGCGGACGTTCGAAATCCAGGAACAGGAACGAGTATCGGCAACGAAAACATTCGTATGCAAACGAAAAGACAATTCATCAAATGCGTTCCAATGCACAGAACACTGACACACTTGAACAGTCATTTGATGCACTCAATTTTCATGACGTGAAAGTGTCAGCAATGTGTCTCGGGCAAAATAATCGCGACGAAGCCTATGCGCAGGTGCAAATTAAACTGAGCAATCGTCCAGGCATCCACAATTTGAGCCTGAAAGTGGACACAGGCGCACAAGGCAATACACTTCCACTGCGAACATTTCGACGCATGTATCCGGACAAGTTAAATGCTGAGGGATTCCCCGTTGATAACATCGTCGCAGCAGCAAGAGGCGCACGATTGACGGCGTACAATGTCACGTCCATCACATGCCATGGCGTGGTTAACATTTCATGCAGCTACCACAAGTCGGCATGGGGTGACACTCGGTTCTACATCGTTGATGTAACCGGCCCTGCAGTGATTGGTCTTCAGTCGAGTGAAAAGTTGAAGCTGGTGACTCTACATTGCACCATCAAGACGCACTCCTCAACAGAAGATAGACCTGCTACGGGACAATCAGCTGTCACGAGCACAGCCTCTATAAACAGCGTTGATGACCTCACTAGAATGTATCCAGAACAGTTTGACAGAATCGGCTGTTTTCCTGGTGAAGTGAAGTTGGTGGTGGATCCCGCAGTTCCTCCTCGCGTAAATCCTCCAAGAAAGACACCAATTGCGCTAAAAGATGCTATCAAAAGCAGTCTTGTCCATGGTGGAAAATGACGTCATACGCAAAGTGCACGAGAATGAGCCAACAGAGTGGGTCTCAAGCCTGGCATATGCAAAGAAGAAAGATGGGAGCCTAAGAATATGTTTGGACCCCAAGTTCTTGAATCAGGCACTGAAGAGACCGCACCACAAAACTCCTACGTTGGAAGAACTTAATCACAAGTTCACAGGATCAAGATATTTCTCCAAACTTGACGCCAAAGCCAGATACTGGGGTGTCCAGGTTCACAAGGACTCTCAACTCCTCACTACGTTTCAATCTCCTTACGGTCGATATGCCTTCAACCGACTTCCATTCGGCTTGTCTGCATCACAAGACATCTTTCAATCCAGGATGGACATGATTCTCGAGCAGTGTGATGGAACAGAAGGAATCGCTGACGACGTGGTGGTTTACGGTGCCACAGAAGATGAACATGACAGAAATCTTCATCAACTCATGAACATTGCGTCGAGGAACGGGCATGTCTTCAATTCCAGCAAGTGCCTGATCAAGGAGAGCAGTGTCAGTTTCTTTGGCCTCATCTACGGCATTGATGGCATCAAACCTGATCCGGACAGGATCCGCGATTTGCAAGACATACCACCACCTCGAGACAAGAAAGAGCTTCAGCAGTTTCTTGGACTCATGACCTTCTTGAGCCCATTCATACCGAACTTGGCTGACAAGGCTTCAATGCTTCGAGATCTACTGAAAGAAGACATCATGTTCATGTGGGAACCGCACCATCAAAGTTGCTTCGATGGTATGAAACATCTTGTCACCTCAAGGTCAAGTCTTCAATACTTCAACGTGTCCAAAACGCCCATACTTCAGATAGACGCTAGTCTCCTTGGACTTGGCGCAGCGTTACTTCAAGAGAACGAGTCTGGTGTAATCCAACCGGTGGCATACGCATCAAAGAGTCTATCAAGCGCAGAGAAACGATATGCCTGCATTGAGCGAGAGTTGCTAGCCATTGTTTTTGACACACAACGGTTCCACACGTACCTATACGGACGCAAGTTCAAGGTCGTCACGGACCACAAGCCTCTCGTTGCGATCATCCAGAAAGGTCTTGTCAACTCTCCACCGCGACTACATAGAATGCTCCTCAAACTGCAAGGGTATGACATGGAAGTTGAATACCAACGAGGAAAGGACATTGTCCTTGCGGACACCCTCTCGCGTCTTCCAAGTACGCACAACACAGAAACGATCGACCTTAACGTTCGTGTTGACTTCGTCCGATTCTCTGATGAACGCATCCAAGAGCTGAGGAACAAGACGAAGGCTGATCCAGTTTTCCAAGCACTCTCAGAAACGATCGTGACTGGATGGCCCGAAGCAATAAAGGAGTTGCCAACTAGCATCCGTTCATACTGGTCGTTCCGCGATGAACTCTCCGTGGAAGATGGTATCCTACTGAAAGGAACACGAGTCGTCATTCCTAAGAGCATGCAGACATTCATACTGGAGAAACTACAATACGGTCACCTCGGCATAGAGAAGACGAGACTCAGAGCAAAAGACTCTGTGTATTGGATCAACATCAATCGTGACATTGAGACTACAGTCAAGTCGTGTGACATCTGTCAAGAACACCAACCAGCGCAGCAGCACGAGACGCTACAGCCGCACGAAGTACCGAGTACACCTTGGGAAAAGGTTGGTACATACATGTTCTTCTTCAACGACGCAGACTGGCTCATCATTGCGGACTACTATTAAAAATTTCCCATCGTGCGCAAAATGCCGAAGCCATGTCTAAGCTCAACCGTCGTTTCTGTCACAAAGCAGATCTTCAGCGAGACAGGCGTTCCTATGCGTGTCGTGTCGGACAATGGCCCGCATTTCGCCAGTGCAAGCTACACAGATCTGTCAAAGAAGATGGCATTCCAACACGTAACGTCTTCGCCGAGGTATCCACGCTCAAACGGCTTCATCGAACGTCAAATCCAAACCGTGAAGCATGTCATGAAGAAAGCGAGGCAATGTGGGCAGGATCTCGACTTGGCGCTACAGTGTCTGCGAACAACGCCAATTGACAGCAAACTTCCAAGTCCAGCAGAGCTCCTCAATGGTCGCAAAATACAGTCAACTCTTCTGACGAAAATCGTTGACACACGCCAAGATCGTGACGATATGAGAACGAGGCTACAAGAGCGACAGGACAAGATGACGTTTCAGCACGATCAACACGCAAGAGATCTCCCGCCTCTGCACAACGGTCAAGAAGTTCGCTTCCGTGATCAAGACGGCCGGTGGAGACCTGCTACGGCCCTTGACAAAACACCGAATCCAAGATCGTACATTCTCACGACACCGAGCACAAGCACTATCCGAAGAAACAGAAATCAAATCCGAGACAACTCGACTCACCCGATCGTCAGGAGAGTATCGTTTGCCAGTCCGACTACAGTCCAGCCCGCTCCAGCTGTTGTGAATTCAACTACTCCCACGAAGACTACAGACGGCTCTCGGCTGAGAACATTGTTCAAAATAATACAACTGAAATATATGTGACCCGCTCTGGTCGTCATATTAAGCAGCATGAATAGATACAAAGACTATGAGCAAGGCTTACTGTATAGCTTATATCAGAGTTAAATCTATTGCATGTTGTTCTTTTACAAGTTTACAGTTATTTCAGAGACTTTATAACAAGTTACTTTGAGTAAGTCATAATATCTTCCTTTGTAAAAAAAGGGAGATGTCGTAGTATTACGCGCTTTAATAGAACCTCATTATACTAGAGGTCAGAGTTCAGATGATCACGTGTTAAGGCTTTGATTAAACATTCATTCCTTCTAACGTGTCTGATAGTAAACTGTCATGTAATAGCTATTATCAGTACATCCAAGCAACACAACAACAGTCGTCTGATGATGACCTAGAGACGACACCATCACCCGGCACTACCATGAGCAACCAAGCAGTCTCTAGGGACAGCACTGTTTGCTCCACAAGAAGAGGGGCCTAGAAAAGGCAGCCTAAACAAAGCTCGTTTCCATATCTCCCAGTTAGCTAGCCGCGGTCAACGGGCATCTCCAAATGCAGTCGAACTGCAAAAGGAAGTAAAGGGCGCACCCAATCGCCTGGAAACACGGGGAAAACAAGACACACAAGATTGCGTGTTGGAACATTAGGACCATGCTCGATGCAGCCCACAGAAGCCGTCCCCAACGACAATTCTGCATTGATTGCACGAACTTGCCAGGCCGGATATAAACATTATTGCGCTCAGCGAAATCCGCTTTGCCTGGACAGGCAGTCTAAGTGCGATAGGCGGAGGATACATCCTATACTGATGAAGCAAATCGCAGGCAGAGAGACGCCTCTCAGGAGTTGGATTCATGATCAAAGATTCCATTGCCCAGTGGCACGAGAACGAAATTCATATTGGGGAGAGGGGGCAACGGATCCGAAGCTTCAACACCACTGACAGATTTTCGCCACCGCGCCGCCACATATCTTCACATCTTCCTTCACCTTTGTGACTCGACTAGCTGTGACATCAGGAGACGGGAGGGGGGTGCTTTGAAAAAAAATCGCCACCACGACGTCTATTACTGGGGGGGGGGGGGCAGAAAACAATATGTCTACCCTCCATTTGCACTCACCTTTCACAGTCGACACATTAATTGTCTCATAAAATTTACACCCGCCATTGACGCTTGCCACAAAACAAACATTCATGCTCACATTTAATGGGGGAAGAACCATATGTCTGCCCCCCCGAGAAATTCCAGGGGGCAGCTGCCCCCCTGTTCCCGCGTCTATGTATAGAACCCCAGGACGACATAGATAGTCACGGACGTTCGGAACGTTCGTGGCTATTTATTTCAAATACGCAGGTAATGCGCGGTAGGGCCTATTGACGGCACTTACAAGATAATGGCTGATGGCTATGTCCAGCGTGACATATTGCTCTATATTACCTACAGGAACATTTCTTTCGACGTTTGATGGGTCAGTATAGAAGCTAGTCGGGTTTATCTTGCGGAAATGAGAATGACAACGACTGTGTCTAGTTTTATGACGTAGTACGTAACGGGTGCGGAGGGAATTTTTGTGAATGATGATGAATACCTCATGCAGCAGCACACATGTCATGTTGTTTCCGGGAGGGCCGATAGGTTATTGGTAGCCACCATTGAAAAGAGTAGGCTTACCCCCAGGTTGCCGACTTCGATGATACGGGTATTTAGTGAGGATGTGGTTCGCTAAGAAACGGACGGTACCTGTACAATACATGAATCCCTTCGGATGCATATTAAACTGATACAACCATCCAGCGAGGACGTCGACGACACTCCTATCAAAGATATCTTCCTGCTTCCTGCACTGCAAGAAACTGACAGGCGCAATCGCGTCGAGATATGTTACTGAGAGGTCTTTATGAGAAGATCATCACTGCCAATCACGTACATTTCTCGTGGGCTTGCCCTTGACAGTGAACGCTTGTGATCTGTATTCTAGTATTGTATTCTATTGTATTGTTTGACACTGCGTCTTAATTGCATCGTTTATGTCAGAGACAGGGGCCTGCAGGGGCGGCTATATGGAGACCGAAGCTAGACCTCTAAATTACTGTTTTACCTGTAGCGTTCGTGCATGTGTAAAAAGGAAAACAACTTAGATTTTCCTACTTTGAATTGAATAGTTTCTAGTAATAGTATGTAACTGCTGAACATCAGATGTATTTATAATTAGATGCATAAAACACTTAAAACAGCGGCTGGATAGTTGAAACCGTTTATTTGCACCCACACTGTTCACCATCTTCTTCAGCATGATGCTTCAACAAGCCACGGAAGACCTAGACGAGGGAGTGTACATACGCTTCCGCACTGATGGCAACCTGCTCAACCTCAGACGCCTACATGCTAACGAGAAGACCATACGTGAGCTACTATTTGCAGACGATGCAGCCCTCATCGCTTACATGCAACGCGCCATGCAGCAAATAACGTCACGTTTTGCGGAGGCAGCACAACTTTTGGGACTTGAAATCAGCCTGAAAAAGATGGATGTCCTCCATCATGTCCCTTGACGAAAATCACCCTCCAAGCATCACCATCGCACAAACGGAGCTGAAAGCAGTTCAGCTACTTGGGGTGTGATCTCATTTGATGCGAAGATCGACAAAGAAGTCGACAATAGGTTGCTCAGGGCAAACAGCGCCTTCGGCAGGCTGTACAAACATGTATGAAACGATCATAGCCTCAGAACAGACACAAAAGTGAGCGTCTACAGAGCCGTCGTCCTATCCATGCACCCTCCTGCATGGTGCAGAATCATGGGTGATGTACTGTCGTCATGTGCGCATCTTTGAACAGTTCCATCAGCAATGTCTCCGCACTATCCTCCATATCCACTGGAGTGACTTTGACACAAACATCGAGGTGCTGGAGACAGCAAAGAGCATGAGCACGGAGGCTACACTCCTCCAGATACAGCTGCGGTGGGCAGGTCATGTCTCCAGAATGGAGGAAGCCAGCCTGCCCAATGTGGTTCTGTATGGAGAATTTCCATAGGGAAACGCAACAGAGGGCGCCACGGAAATGTTAGACTCACTGAAGAAATCACTAACCGCATGTAAGATCAACCACCACCAGTGAGAAGCGTAGGCAACAGTCGCATCGCCTGGAGGCGGCAACTGAAACAATACGCATACATTTTCGAAAGAGGACGGAGAGAACACATAGATGAGAAAATAAGAAAACAAAAACCCAACAGCACCCTCCAGCAACCAGACCTTCCGCTGCAGCCGCTGCAACAAAATCTGCCTGTCCAGGATAGGTCTGGTCAGCCATCAGCGCGCCTATAGCAGACGTGGACCACCGCCTTCTTGAATCTTCGATCCCGAAGCCAAGCCAAGAAGCCAAGAAGAATGATCCATGTCAGCGCAGCATACTCAATAGAGAGAACTTGGGTTCAAATCCTGTACTGCTGTGTCAAACCTTGGGCAAGTTCGTTCACAGTCCACTCAGCTTTATGAACGAGTACCTGGCTAAAACAGTTGTGGACATTTGTGTATAAGTAGTTTTCGCAACATTATTTTCAGCATGACTGAATGATTCCCAGAGAAGTCAAGATGGTGATAAATCGAATAGGTCTGCCATGGAGTAAAATGCAAAGAGCTTTGAGCAATCCAAAGGATTGGATACTGTGCTATATAAGAACTTACCTTTACTTTTTGTGTTTCCTTCTAAGGTCCAGATTAGTACTGTTTTCTCTGTCAGGTCCATTATTTATTACATAGGCATGGCCAAGCTATGTCCACCTTCTCCTTTTCAGGGTGAGTAGAACATGTATTTTGTACAGCAGCCAGGAGAGCCCAAGATAGAGGGGACTGGCATGATCTTGTGCGAGCCTTATGAACCACACAACACAAAGAGGATAAGTAGTAATATATCTCTATCTTTCAAAGTCTCTATATTTGGCACTCGACGATGCACCATCACTACATCAACATCAGTGTGGTCTGCTCTTTGGTCATGTGATAACTACCAACATGGTCACATGACACCAGAGAACAGCACAAACTGACTCCGATGAAAGCACTTTTATGGTCCTGGAAGCACTGTCAAGCACATAAATGATTATATCAGCCTGAATGGTGGCTATATAGCTACTTCTTTCGACATGAATGTAACAAATAATAAATGCAGACACTGAAACAAGGAATATATTCAGTAGCAGCTGAAAGCAAACTACAACCCAAGTAGAGGACGTTGAACATTTATTTTCTTTATCCACAATACATAATGTGGTTTCTGCTACAGTGGTTTGGACTCATAAAATGTGTAACCCTACTTGAACGAAACCAGCGGGCACAGTGAAGTCCAAGATGGAACATGTAAGGCCCCTATCGTCTGTTTGGTTGGCACCCGCAGAAATTAACATCACCCAGCAGACTTGACTCCAGAGGAGAGCAATTAAAATCATAGCTTCTCTGAGCACGAATGTTATCCAGCCACTTGACCAAAGAAGGTGGTTCACTCTTCTTTTCCCACCGACTATACTATAGATATGCACCGACCTTACTGAACAGCATGCTTCTCCCTCTACCAATTGGTGGAAGAACCATAAGTGCGTCATAGCTACTGTGGCAATTCCACTATCAGACAAAGTCAGCCATAGACAATCATTTCTGCTCTCAGAGGCAATAGTTACATTCAGAGAGAGAAATTACTTCAACACGTACGTTAAAGGGAAACAAAAGACAACTGTGTAGGCCCATGCACCTAAGGGTTAATACAATCTAATCATGTGCAACTACAGTCAACACTATCACACCAGTGCTTTACTCAGAATTTATTTTCAAAGTGGGAGATTGTAGTGAAATCATACACTTCCCGACGGCCGACTACTGAGAGAAACATTTATTGCTCGTTTTTAATATTTTCTAAATATCACAACTTATACAACCCATGTAAACCCGGTTATTATTAGTTTGATACCAATAAGAACTTAACAATACAACGTGCCTTGTTACAAATTGAAGTAGTTAGGATCTTGCGTACCGTAAACCCCTGCTATATGCATTTAATCTTGTATATATGTCACTAATTGGTAATGTGGAACTATAAGTTTACAATCAATGTCAAAAGTTAACATATTGCCATTGGTCAAGCCCAGCTTTCATGTGGAACAAACAATTGTTTGATTTATTGATGACATGGCACTGTAAGACAAAGTAAACCTGTGCACATTTGGTATGCGTTCATATGTGCACGTGTGCTTGACATGGTGCGTTAAAACACTACATACTGTGAATCACAAATTGACATTTCACATAGTTCAATTCATTTTACAATAAACATTAAATACCATTAATGAAATCCATTTAACAGTTGCTATTTCAAGATATATTATTACAATAAACATGTGATATGTTCAGTAAAAATTTAGATTGAACAAACTTCAGTACAGTGTTAAATAATATCCTAAAATGGACATGCAAAATATGGCAATCTTATTTTGCATGTCAATTTGTGGGAACTTCACAAGAGCTATGTGGAAGAACACCGGGAAAGGGCAAAGTGTCTAGAAGTAGTAACCAAGGATGGTGGACAAACAAAGTTGCAGAAGCAGTGCGCGAAAAGGAAGCATGGAAAGAAATAGAGAAGACCAAGGAGAGGGGAAATCAACCGGATGCAAGGCTGATATGCATATACGGACAGAAAACGAAAGCGGCAAAGAGAGCTGTTGATAAGGTGAGGAGTGACATGGAAGCAGATGTGTACAGCAGATGAGGATGGTGGAAAGAAGATGATATACAGAATGGCCCGAGACAGGGATGAATGAAAAAAGTAAGGACGTGAAGGGTGGGACGGTGATCAAGGATAGAAATGGGAAGTTAGTGACAGAACAATAAGCAGTGTGGATGGTCTGGGAAAACTAAATCAAGAAGTTCTGAACTAGGAAGGAAATAACAATGACTTGCTTTAACCATCGTATGTAGAAGGGAAATTAATAGGAGTTGCAAACTGGGTTAAAATGAATGATGAAGGGGAGAGCACCTGGTATTGACGAGATGCGTGTTGAGATGGTAATGGCAGCAGTGGAGAGTGGAATCAGCTGGACAAAGAGGCTGCTGAATACATGTATGAGGCAAGGTAAAGTACCAGAAAAGTAGCCGACAGGGCTAATTGTCCCAATATGGAAGAGGAAGGGAGATGTGCAAGATCCAGGAAAATACAGAGGCATCACACTTCTAAGTCACATCATGAAGTTGCTAGAAAGGATCCTGGATGGGAGGATTCGAAAGGGAGTAGAACAGGAATTAGGTGAAGAACAACAGGGATTCAAAAATGGCAGAGGGACGATGGATGCGATGTTTGCATTGAGACAGCTGGTGGAGAAGAGGTTGGAGATGCAAGGGAGAATGGCAGTGGGATTTGTGGAAAAGGCCTACGACACAGTCCCATGAGAGATGGTGATGGCAACAGTGAGATGGATGGGAGTGCCAGAAGCAGAAGCCAGGATGGTGGGAGCAATGTATGAAAGAACAACAGGAAGAGTTGTGACTGGATCTGGGATGTCAGAGGAGTTTCCAGTTACATTGGATCGAGGCAAGGAAGTGCCCATTTCTATTTATCATGGTGGTGGAACTAATCAGCAGGAAGATCAGCACGAAGGATGTTCTCAGAAAGATTATGTATGCAGATGATCTGGCAATAGTAGCAGAAAGCAAACAAGAACTACATGACATGTTGGAGGAATGGAACAGGGTGTTCAAGAAACATGGACTGAGAATGAACAGAAGTGGTGTGGGTTGGACAACAGAGAGAGGAATTGTACATCAGGTTGGATGGAAAGGAAATTAAGCAAGTGGACGGCTTTGTGTACCTTGGAGGAATGGTTATGGCGGTTGGGCATTCAGATGTGCAGGTGTGACACCGAATACAAGCAGGAGCGAATGCTTGGAGAAAGGTAGAGGGAGTCTTGATGGACAGAAAAATCTCGAAAAAGCTGACAGTGTGTGTTACACCGGCATGCCTATATGTTCTGGAGACAGTGGCGCTGACAGAACAACAACAGAAACTGCCAGTTTGTGAGAACAACTGGTTTAGAAGAATAACAAGAACAAAGAGAGTAGACAAAAGAAGGACGAATGACCTGAGAAAATAGGTTGGAATGCAATTATTGAGAAGCCGAATGAGATGGGCAGGCCACTTGGCAAGGATGGATGCTGGAAAAATAGCGGACAGCAGAGGAGGAACAACATAAAGGACACAGGAAGAGGGCAAGGCCACAGCTGAGATGGGAGGACTGCACGAGGAGGGACATGAGAAGTTCAGGGGAGGATGAAAGATGGAGAGGGGGAGGGATGGATAGAAAACTATGGAAGGAAGACACAGAAAGTGGTTCAGCTTTACTGTAC
Organism: Escarpia spicata; assembly: GCA_963995525.1. NCBI lineage: Eukaryota > Metazoa > Annelida > Polychaeta > Sabellida > Siboglinidae > Escarpia > Escarpia spicata. The sequence goes on from OZ023205.1 coordinate 30,871,116, forward strand.
CTCACCCTCACCATTGTACTTCATAATATATATATATCACAAATTCACAATTAAACATTTTAACAGTAAAACAATGCAACTGGTGGTCTACTATTCCTGCAATCGTACATTCTAACAAATTAGTTGGTTATGTAAAATATAATATTACCACCATGAGTCATTACATGCTAAAAGCTTCACAAATAGATATATTTTCAACACCACACTCTTTTTTTAATCACAACAATTGTGCAAACTTACTAATAATTTGTTATTCCTGAAAGACATGAAATGTGATTACAAAATAGTACAAGTGATTTACAAAATATTGTTGCAATGCAATGACATCCAATTTATTATGTGTAACACATCTGAGAGTTTGAGATTGCACAAAGTTACACATAGATATTTTGAAGGAATGTAAACTGCATAGAATATTATAGGCAGGCAATGATATGGTAAACGATATCATTACACCTGATAATTTTGCAATAAAAAATGATGTTTCAACAACAACAATACTTCAAATAGATTGGAATTCTCATAGCAACACTGCGTTCATGAGAAATGATTGTGCAATAGCAAAATAATCTCTACCGGATTGAGCAAACTTGGAATATTACTTAGTGCAACATTTCTCAAAATCTACTAAGTATCCCAGTTCTTATCTGTAGAAATACCTAAATATAATGCGCTTCACACAGGATGCAGAGGAAACAAGTTTAGCTTTCATTTAAGACTCCTTCCACTGATGGCCCCACCCACAAAACGTTACGTAACGACTTTGAAGGAATGGGAGATGCGGTATCAGGGCGAGTGTTTGCGCGAAGTGGGGTTAGTGGCTTTTTTTTTACATATTACATAATTATAATACATGCATAGGCCTCAGCTATTCTAGGTCATTTTCAGTAGTACGGCGATTACGCAATTCCTGTAATGTACTGACATTATAAACGTAAACATTATCAACTGATGGTGTAAGCAGATTGCGTGAGAATATGTTTTGAGTGAAATACTTATGATAATAAAATGACACACAAAAATACATCACTTACACTGCTGAAACGTGTCACAAAAATACATATTACACGTTTTTTTATTAGAAAATATTAAATATGTTGTGTTTAGTCCCCGTCACCGACTTGTCGTACTAGTTGTCTATTGTGCACAATTCACTAACTGTGTGCAACTTGCAAATGAATTGTATTATTTAACACAGGGCACACAAACGAGCAGCCACATGAGCCACAAAATCATGCCACGTTACATGTTGTTTCAACGAGTTGTGGGCATGGCTATCCTATCTCGGACAGTGACTACCGACTTGGCCAATTGCGAATCAGATTCACCGATGTTCAAATCTGTAACCAGGGCAAGGAACAGATACAGTCAGATTACTAAGAGAGCTTGTTTGCTAGTCGTTGAAGAAATACTTTGGGTAACTTGCATAAATGTGAATATATCTTTCTAGTATACAGAGGCCTCTTCTGAAATTTCATTGCTGAATTTTGACTAAATACAGTAAAAAACGTGTAATAGTTTGTCCGAAAATTTCACCATAATGATATTACATTTTCTTTTTTGTGAAATGAAACCGTAAGAAGACCAGCAAAAGACATGAATTGTGTAGAGACTTACCATATTTCTAGTGCACTCTACAAACTAAATCCCATACAAAGTAATGTAAATAGTCCTGTTTACCGGGTATCGCACATTTATGTCAACATACCGATTGCTGACTAAATATCTAACTGTCACTTTCAGACTTCTTGAGCCAGTATGATTAGATATCTGAATGTCACTTTCAGACTTATTGAACCAGTAGTGCCTAGATGAAATCAGATATTTGAATGTAAATGTATAAAACTACCAGCAATGACTAGATATCTAAACATAACCTTCAATTTTATTTAACCAGCACCGATGAGATATCTTTGTTTGTTTCAGACTTCTTGAACCAGCAATGACTACATATCTGATTGTAAATTTCAAACACCATGAACCAGCACTTACCCCAGTACTTAATGTAATTTTCTAAATTAATAAACCAGTACTGATAACATATGTAAAAGTCACTGTCAAATGTCTTGAAATGGTGTTGTTTAGATATCTGAATGTCCCTTTCAAATACCAACAAGTTATGCAGATATTTTGTCACCAACTGCCAACATTTTGCATCTGCGTCACTAGTTAGATCTCCTGTCGCCACTCTGGGTCTTCATGACGTGTCACTGCACTGACGTCAAGCTCTGATCCAAGACCACGTTTGTCTACAAGGCAACACCAACACATATTTGGACTAAGTTGATATGGCAACCAACGACTTACATATTGTATACAAACAAACAAAATGTGACAAACCAACAAGAACGATTGTGAATTCTCATCTTGATGCTACTAGGAAGACAACTTACTTTCTATTTTGGTTGTCTTCTTTAGGAACTGCTGAGCAGAAGAAAAACTAAGTCCCTCAATTCAGTTCTTGAAGAGGCAATTACTGTTGCAGAATAGAGCAAGTTAGTTAACTCTACAGCTGCATCATGTAGAAAATTAATAATTGTTCAATTCCAAACTTGATGAACATTTTTATCAACTAGGATGAGTCTAAAATCTGGGAGTTAAACGTGACCCACAACTACCCCTAAAATTCATATTAATTAATATTCATTACAAACTTGGTGATATTACAAAAAGGGTGTGTGAGATTGTCCACACCACCTGAAGACATGATCGGGGGGTGTGGGGGGGGGGGGTGTGGGGGGGTTACCGATTGCATGTTTATGTCACTCTGAAATGATCTGGTGTGTGTGAATGTCACTTTGACATGATCGGGGTGTGAATGTGACATTGACCCATTCGGAGATCACTAACTGCCACGACTGCACATGTGCAAACATGGAATTGTGGGGAGAATCTCATCCACAGTATCAATGTAAACAAAGGAATGTATTGCAAAAACTGCTTGTTTGCTTTGTGACAGGACTGCAGGATTTATGTAAAGTATTTACTTGTTGGCCGTGCAAAATCAAACTCACTTTGATCACAGTTGTTTTTGTTACTGTTTGGTTAAACTGAATTTCGCGCTATGCTGATGAATGCATTTTTACCAAGGATACTTTGCGTAGAGCCCGAATGAACCAATCTCCGAACAGGTCAATGATTGAAGTGTGAATGTCACTTTGACATGATCGGGGTGTGAATGTCACTTGATCTCTCACCGATGTCACCAAGTTGCATGTCAGTGAACCGTCGGAGGATGTCGTCCGCTTCAGCGTCATCACTAACCAACTCAAAGCCAGTGTATGCCCCGTGACTACAGCACTCCTGCAGCAACCTATTACAACACAGGTCAAAGGTCAGTTACCCTGTTGTCCGTGTCCATTCACACTAGCTTACTCCCATCCTTGGTGCAACAAACCACTCGTTTATAGTAGCGCCATCTAGAGAATTGTTCACCACTCAATTCTCTCAGGTAGGAGAAAAGCCATCCAGAAAAGCAGAGCATATAAAAACACATCAGTAAATAAAAATAAGTTACTGTTTTTTTTAAACCACCAATTGTTAGGCCAAGGTCGAGGGAAGCGAAAGAACAGAGGCGAGTGGATCTCAGCGCAATAAACCAAACTTAGCGTATTACTATATAGATTATACAAACACCTCATTCACCTCTCGTGGTTCGTGATTGTTGTTTTACGTATTACGTTTCATGTTCCGAACACCTGACTTACCCCATAAAAGGTGAGAATCTTGACATATATGGGATATTTTAAAAAAGATATAGGTTTTACGTCCTATATTTGGAGTCAAAGATTAATCCCTGAAAGTTTGACGCTCAAGGTTTAAGCCGTCTAAGAGGAAAAGGTTAACCTACCCGCATACATACGCAAGCTTGATTATAAGTAGATCAGTACCAGTACCATTTAATCCACTTAAAATCGATACACCCAAGTTTTAAAAGTATTTGTTTCCCGCAGAGTATCAGTACTGTGAAGTGATACAACCAACAAGTACAATGTATGTTAGTTGACTCACATGTTCCAGAACTTGTCCTTTGACAGTATGGTAGGGTTGCCAACAAGTACAATGTATGTTAGTTGACTCACATGTTCCAGTACTTGTCCTTTGACAGTATGGTAGGGTTGCCAACAAGTACAATGTATGTTAGTTGACTCACATGTTCCAGTACTTGTCCTTTGACAGTATGGTAGGGTTGCCAACAAGTACAATGTATGTTAGTTGACTCACATGTTCCAGTACTTGTCCTTTGACAGTATGGTAGGGTTGCCAACAAGTACAATGTATGTTAGTTGACTCACATGTTCCAGTACTTGTCCTTTGACAGTATGGTAGGGTTGCCAACAAGTACAATTATGTTAGTTGACTCACATGTTCCAGTACTTGTCCTTTGACAGTATGGTAGGGTTGCCAACAAGTACAATGTATGTTAGTTGACTCACATGTTCCAGTACATGTCCTTTGACAGTATGGTAGGGTTACCAACAAGTACAATTATGTTAGTTGACTCACATGTTCCAGTACTTGTCCTTTGACAGTATGGTAGGGTTGCCAACAAGTACAATGTATGTTAGTTGACTCACATGTTCCAGTACTTGTCCTTTGACAGTATGGTAGGGTTGCCAACAAGTACAATGTATGTTAGTTGACTCACATGTTCCAGTACTTGTCCTTTGACAGTATGGTAGGGTTGCCAACAAGTACAATTATGTTAGTTGACTCACATGTTCCAGTACTTGTCCTTTGACAGTATGGTAGGGTTGCCAACAAGTACAATGTATGTTAGTTGACTCACATGTTCCAGTACTTGTCCTTTGACAGTATGGTAGGGTTGCCAACAAGTACAATTATGTTAGTTGACTCACATGTTCCAGTACTTGTCCTTTGACAGTATGGTAGGGTTGCCAACAAGTACAATGTATGTTAGTTGACTCACATCTTCCAGTACTTGTCCTTTGACAGTATGGTAGGGTTGCCAACAAGTACAATTATGTTAGTTGACTCACGTGTTCCAGTACTTGTCCTTTGACAGTATGGTAGGGTTGCCAACAAGTACAATGTATGTTAGTTGACTCACATGTTCCAGTACTTGTCCTTTGACAGTATGGTAGGGTTGCCAACAAGTACAATGTATGTTAGTTGACTCACATGTTCCAGTACTTGTCCTTTGACAGTATGGTAGGGTTGCCAACAAGTACAATGTATGTTAGTTGACTCACATGTTCCAGTACTTGTCCTTTGACAGTATGGTAGGGTTGCCAACAAGTACAATTATGTTAGTTGACTCACATGTTCCAGTACTTGTCCTTTGACGGTATGATAGGGTTGCCAACAAGTACAATTATGTTAGTTGACTCACATGTTCCAGTACTTGTCCTTTGACAGTATGGTAGGGTTGCCAACAAGTACAATTATGTTAGTTGACTCACATGTTCCAGTACTTGTCCTTTGACAGTATGGTAGGGTTGCCAACAAGTACAATTATGTTAGTTGACTCACATGTTCCAGTACTTGTCCTTTGACAGTATGGTAGGGTTGCCAACAAGTACAATGTATGTTAGTAGACTCACATGTTCCAGTACTTGTCCTTTGACAGTATGGTAGGGTTGCCAACAAGTACAATTATGTTAGTTGACTCACATGTTCCAGTACTTGTCCTTTGACGGTATGATAGGGTTGCCAACAAGTACAATTATGTTAGTTGACTCACATGTTCCAGTACTTGTCCTTTGACAGTATGGTAGGGTTGCCAACAAGTACAATTATGTTAGTTGACTCACATGTTCCAGTACTTGTCCTTTGACGGTATGATAGGGTTGCCAACAAGTACAATTATGTTAGTTGACTCACATGTTCCAGTACTTGTCCTTTGACAGTATGATAGGGTTGCCAACAAGTACAATTATGTTAGTTGACTCACATGTTCCAGTACTTGTCCTTTGACAGTATGGTAGGGTTGCCAACAACAATTAGAAGTGCCTTGGCTCTTGTTATGGCCACGTTGAAGCGCTGAAAAATATCACGCTTACGTTACACATTACATGCACAGACAACGACCAATAAAAAGGAAAGGAGACGTGTCAAGTTTACCTTTTCCTTCATCGCTGACAACATAAATTGATTTATATGTAAATATAAACATACACAGGATGTTATTTCACATTCGTCCTACTATCTAACATTATATTCTAACAAACTGTCATAACTGTGAACTGGACAGTGTAAGATACTATGCAATGGGTATATGACATACAAACCAGTTTTACTTCATTCTATAATGAAACCAAACTTTCTGCACCTTATCTCTGAATCAGTTTTGTTTGTTTCCATAATGAAACCATATATTCTACATCTTGTCTGTGACATATATATATACAGGTGTGCCAAGTAATAATGCACAGAAAGATGTGGACCTTCCACTTTTCACAAAGCGACGGTTGTAGATGAGGATCTGGCACCACAAGCATCGTGTTGAAGTCTCGTGGGGAGTACATGTGGAAAGGGATGGGTAATTTTGTTATTTTGGGGTTTATTTACTTATTGTGATGCACTTTCTACATGAAATGTTGGCTAGGCAGCAAAGTTGGATTCAAAATGAAGAAAAATTTAAATCATAAAAAAAATTATACCATGAAATATTGGTCTGGCTGTAGATTTCGGCAATAAAGTGATAGACGGGAGAATATCCCCAAAATGAAGAAAATGTGCGAGTTCTACCACCAAAGCGATAGACTTGGCTCCTCTGCGTGTTCCTTTGCACACGCACACACGCACATGCAGGCACACACACGGACATGCATACACGCTTATGCACAACCAGCCACATGCACACACACACACACACACACACACACACACACACACACACACACACACACACACACACACACACACACACACACACACACACACACACACACACACACACACACACACACACACACACACACACACACACACACACACACACACAATGTATGAACACAATAAGACAAGTCACCTTTGGATTGTTGAGGAAGCCCAGTCTGCACTCTGTGTCTAGTGTCAGGAACTCTGGGTTGCTTCTGACAGTTGAGATGATGATGACACGTCGTTCCTGACCCTGGAAGTCTTCAACCGACCCCGTCTTCACGTTGTTATGGCGACGGTTCCTCAGAACTTTTTGTAGCTTCTGAACCTGAGACAGAACATCATGGGGATAATTACACCTTGAATCAATAATAAATATATACTTTTACTTTTAAAGTTAATGCATTGACAGTTAAAGGTACAAAATCAGGTCGTTTTTATCATAAACCATGCTATGTAGTTACCTAATTAACATAAACAAACAAGAAATCAATAAAATCTAATGATTTATTATATCTTGAAGGCTTACAATTGGTGAGGAATTGCTCATTGTTAGGTGGACTCAATTGCATAAAAATGGGCCAAGAAGCCCTGAAGTCCTTTGGACTAATACGTCTATATGTGACCCCGGCTGACCAAATGAGTGATAAGTCGGAAAAATTGTAACATTGTTTTCTCATCCTTGTAAAGGTTGGGTAGGGTGCTTTACACGGTTTCAAAAATTATGACTGCTACAAAAATTGGCGAAGCTATGGGGCACTGAACATGGTAGGGGTCAAAATATGAAAATGAAGAAAACGGCTGTTGAAGTTTTACATTATATATGCAAATGGACTGCATGGAAATATTACAAGCATAACATTCAAATGTGTGTATGTCATGTTGCAATGATACACTGGAAGTACAAATGTGCTGCTACAAAAACTTATCAAGTTATGCTAGATTATGTCTTTATGTGTAAAACAAAGAGGACAGATTATTTGACAGCAAAAGGTAGACTCACTGTTTGACACAGTTTAAAACCTACAGGCAACTGTCCAGTTTAACAGGAGTCTATCAAACAATAGCAGGCACTACCACATGAAATGTCTATGAAAAATTAGAGAAAAAGTTACTGAACAGTTTTTTTGAAAAAAAACAGCCCCACAGAACTAATTATAGTTATTGTTAAGATGTTTCACCTAGTTCTATTATCTGACATTGTGCCAACAGATTGGTGTATTTGGATCATTAAGCCTACATAATTATTATATAAACATAGCAGCAGACACTGGGACAGTGTGACTGCTGCCTGGTTAAATGGATGCAGGTGCTTTGAAGTTAGTTCTTCGGCCAACTATCCTTTTCACACAAGCCTATAGGTTTAGTATCTGCCAGCACACTACTGAGCCTAAATTACCATGCAGGTGTGAAAAACGTGCTGATGTATTTGAACTTGACCCACTAATTAACTGTCCACCAAGCAGTAGCAGAACAGTTTATATTAATAATAATCCACAAGTTAAGTGGCAGTGATTTTCCTTTTATCATTCATGTGATGTTTATTGTGAGCAGGGCGGACAAATGGTTATCATACGTAGACAGATACAGAAAGAAACTAACGTTTTCTATAAAAAGAACACGTTTGTCTATCAATGGCATGTATTTCCTATTGTTGCCGTTTCTGCCGGGCAGAAACTGTTTCTGCCCGGCATAAATCAAACAACCCTGCATAATCAAATGTTTTTTGGTGAATCATAATTACAGATCATTAAGAGTTATAATGGAAGTAAAATGTTGACACGTTTACTGTTCACTTATTGCACCACGTCTTACATTTAGAGGAATAATTATAATAGTAAATAAAATGTTGTGGCACATATTTTTAAATACATGCATGGTTGAGAAACCAGGAATTACTTTTCTGTGGCCTAAGAATAACTAATTTCAATTAACTTTCTGCTTATACAAAACAACTGCATAAAAATATATATCCATACAAGACACCGACTCCGCATGTGACAGATGTTTTGGGAAGGGGTATAGTGTTCTGTTTCCGGTACAATACACAACATCTGTTAGGGGATAGTCTCAAGGGCCCTTCTCAAAACCACATCACTAGATAGTGTAAACATTTTGCATTTTGGGGGGCTGTGTCAGCCTTCTTCTCATGTGATGTAGAGTTACCACAAGGAGAAAACTTGTCTCCTTTGTTATTTGCTATTTACCCGAATGATTTTGAACACTGTTAGTCATAATAATAAGGGATTTGACATGGCAGCTGGTTAAAATTACAACCTTAGTGATGATGATGTAGACATTTTCTTGCAAATGTATGTTTTACTATATCCTGATGATACTAGAATGATTCAATCAAATACAGATTTCTTGTATATAGCGGAACTATGTCAACTCTTCTAATGGTTGACATGTGGTTGTTTCAGGATGGCCCCTTAGAATGTAGGCACAACTGTCCAGGGGTCTAGAGGGTGCTGTGTCTGTTAACCCAAGCCTCTGCCAGTGACCAATTACAGATTAGTCACACTTTCCACCACCAGCCACAGTGACCCAAGCCTCTGCCAGTGACCAATTACAGATTACCGGTAGTCACACTTTCACCAGCCAGCCACAGTGAGGTGTGACAGATGTTGTGGGAAAAGGGATTAGTTGAACAAAAGGACTGGAAGCCTGCTAGATCTGCTGCTACAATAGACCATTTAGTTAGCAAATTTAGCATTTTAGGGGACCTTTGGAACCCTTAGAATGATTCAATCAAATACAGATTTCTTGTTATTACTTAAGAGTTTTTGAAAAAAAATAGGCAAAATGTGAAAATTTACCAGTTTTGGGGTCCTTTTTTGGGGGTCATTAGGTGCCCTTAGAATGATTCAATCAAATACAGATTTCTTGTGTACAGTGACACTACCACATGAAATGTATACGCAAAATTAGAGAAAAAGTTGCTGAACAGTTTTTGAAAAAATAGGCAAAATGTTACATTTTGACAAGTTTTGGGGTCCTTGGAGGATGACGGACGCAGAGTTCTGGCAAGTCCCTTGGACCTTCGGCCAAAGGACAAAAAAATTGGCGAAGTTATGGAGCAGTGAACATGATAGGGTTCAAAAAGTGAAAATGAAGAAAACGGCTGTTGAAGTTTTACATTATATATGCAATTGGATTGCGTGGAAATATTACATGCATGACATTCAAATGTGGCACACAGTATGTATGTTATGTTGCAATGAAACACTAGAAGTACAAATGTGCTGCTACAAAAACTTATCAAGTTATGCCAAATTATGTCTTTATGTGTAAAACTAAGAGGACAGATTATTTGAGAGCAAAAGATAGCATCAGACACTGGGACAGTGTGACTGCTGCATGGCTAAATGGATGCAATGGTGCTTTGAAGTTAGTTCTTCTGCCAACTATCCTTTTCACACAAGCCTATAGGTTTAGTGGCTGCCAGCACACTACTCAGCGTAAACTACCATGCAGGTGTGAAAAACATCCTGATGTATTTGAACTTGAGCCACTAATTAACTGTCCACCAAGCAGTAGCAGAACAGTTTTATAATAATAATCCACAAGTTAAGTGGCAGTGATCTTCCTTTTATCATTCATGTGATGCTTCTTGTTTATTGTGAGCAGAGCAGACAAATGGTTATCATACGTAGAGAGGTACAGAAAGAAACTGACATCTTCTATAAAAACAAACACGTTTGCCTATCAATGGCATGTATTTCCTATTGTTGCTGTTTCTGTCGGGTCTGCCCGGCAGAAATCAAACAATCCTAGAATCATAGTTACAGATCATTAAGGGTTATGATGGCAGTAAAATGTTTGCATGTTTACTGTTCACTTATTGCACCATGTCTTGCATTTAGAGGAATAATTACAATAGAAAATAAAATGTTATGGAACCTATTTTTAAATACATGCATTGATGAGAAACCGGGAATTACTTTTCTGTAGCCTAAGAATAACTAATTTCACAAACTTCCTGCTTATATAAAACAACTGCATGAAAATAGATATCCACGCAAGACACAGACTCCACATGTGACAGATGTTTTGGGAAGGGGAATAGCTACCCCAGTTCCATTTCTGGCACAATACACAACATCTACTGTTAGGAGATAGTCACAACTTCACTCTTAAGGGCCCTTTTCAAAACCACATCACCAGATAGTGTAAAAGTTTTGCATTTTGGGGTGCTGTGTCAGCCTTCTTCTCATGTGATGTAGAGTTACCACAAGGAGAAAACTTTTCTCCTTTGTTATTTGCTATTTACCTGAATGATTTTGAACACTTTGTTAGTCATAATTATAAGGGACTTGACATGGCAGCTGGTGAAATTTACAACCACCTTAGTGATGATGATGTAGACATTTTCTTGAAAATGTATGTTCTACTATATGCTGATGATACTAGAATAATTAAATCAAATACAGATTTCTTGTGTATAGCGAAACTATGTCAACTCTTCTAATGGTTGACATTTGGTTGTTTCAGGATGACCCCTTAAAATGTATGCCCAACTGTCCAGGGGTCTAGTGGGTGCTGTCTCTTGACACAAGCCTCTGCCAGTGACCAATTACAGATTAGTCACAGTTTCCATCAGGCAGAACAGCTCTCCACAGTGAGGTGTGACAGATGTTGTAGGAAAGGGGATTAGCCAGATAGAGCTGCTTCTGCAGTAGACAATTTAGTTAGCAAATTTAGCATTTTAGGGGACCTTTGGTGCCCTTAGAATGATTCAGTCAAATACAGATTGTGTATATTGGCACTACCACATGAAATGTATATGCTAAATTAGAGAAAAAGTTATTGAAGAGTTTTTGAAATAATAGACAAAATGTGGAAATTTACCAGTTTTGGGGTCCATTTTGGGGGAGGGTCATTAGGTGCCCTTAGAATGATTTGAACAATCAAATACAGATTTCTTGTGTACAGTGACACTTCCATGTGAAATGTATATGTAAAATTAGAGAAAAAGTTGCTAAACAGTTTTGGAAAAAATAGGCGAAAATTTAATTTGTTATCTGGTTTTGGGGTCCGTAGAGGCCCTAGGGAGACCTTAGAATTATTCAAACAAATACAGACTTCTCGTGCATAGTGGCAGTGCCCTAAGATGTCTATGCAAAATTAGAGAAAAAATTGCTGAACAGTTTCTAAGATACGACAGCTAAAGGCGGACGCCGGACGGCAGACAGCGGACGCAGAGTGATGGCAATAGTCCGTTGGACCTTCGGCCCAAAGGACTAAAAACAATGAGCAACTAAGGTGAGGAATATATGACAACTATCTGTCCATTTTGTCAATTTTTCTGCACTTTTGCATGTTTATCATCTACATTTGTGATTTTTGATCATATTCGCTGTATATAAATGGCTGAGATTGGTGAGTGTACGAACATGGATGCAGGTGGGCGGCTAACCCAAATTTTGGGGAATTGGGGCAATAATATGAGTATGAATGTTACTGTGGTAAAATACAATAGTTCATCACCCTGGTTAGCACAATTCACTTTCAATCCAACAAAGTCCAACCTACCTGCTTCCTGTAGGCTGATATGATTCCAATGTCCAACCTACCTGCTTCCTGTAGGCTGATATGATTCCACTGTCCAACCTACCTGCTTCCTGTAGGCTGATATGATTCCAAAGTCCAACCTACCTGCTTCCTGTAGGGTGATATGATTCCAATGTCCAACCTACCTGTTTCCTGTAGGGTGATATGATTCCATTGTTCAACCTACTTGCTTCCTGTAGGGTGATATGATTCCAATGTCCAAACTACCTGTTTCCTGTAGGGTGATATGATTCCAATGTCCAACCTACCTGTTTCCTGTAGGGTGATGTGATTCCAATGTCCAACCTACCTGTTTCCTGTAGGGTGATATGATTCCAACCTACCTGTTTCCTGTAGGGTGATATGATTCCAATGTCCAACCTACTTGTTTCCTGTAGGGTGATATGATTCCAATGTCCAACCTACCTGTTTCCTGTAGGGTGATATGATTCCAATGTCCAACCTACCTGCTTCCTGTAGGGTGATTTGATTCCAATGTCCAACCTACCTGCTTACTGTAGGGTGATATGATTCCAATGTCCAACCTACCTGCTTCCTGTAGGGTGATATGATTCCAATGTCCAACCTACCTGCTTCCTGTAGGGTAATATGATTCCAATGTCCAACCTACCTGTTTCCTGTAGGGTGATATGATTCCAATGTACAACCTACCTGCTTCCTGTAGGGTGATTTGATTCCAATGTCCAACCTACCTGCTTACTGTAGGGTGATATGATTCCAATGTCCAACCTACCTGCTTCCTGTAGGGTGATATGATTCCAATGTCCAACCTACCTGTTTCCTGTAGGGTGATATGATTCCAAATGTCCAACCTACCTGTTTCCTGTAGGGTGATACGATTCCAATGTCCAATCTACCTGTTTCCTGTAGGGTGATATGATTCCAATGTCCAACCTACCTGTTTCCTGTAGGGTGATATGATTCCAATGTCCAACCTACCTGTTTCCTGTAGGGTGATATGATTCCAATGTCCAACCTACCTGCTTCCTGTAGGGTGATATGATTCCATTGTCCAACCTACCTGCTTCCTGTAGGGTGATATGATTCCAATGTCCAACCTACCTGCTTCCTGTAGGGTGATATGATTCCAATGTCCAACCTACTTGCTTCCTGTAGGGTGATATGATTCCAAAGTTCAACCTACCTGCTTCCTGTAGGGTGATATGATTCCGATGTCCGTCTCCTTGATCTTGAGCTTCCGGGTCTCCAGCAACTTGTCGACGTAATCCACCACGATCGACACCTCGGTGGGGTTGAAGAAAGAGGGACTGCACTCTTCCCGCATGTCCGCCGCTACTACCCCATGGAAGATTAGCGGGAAGCCCTTCTTCGGCAGTCCCTCCCACTGGCACAGTGACTCCCGCAGGAGTTTGTCGGCGCACGGCTTCAGCTCATCCTCATAGAAGCATTCATTGGGCAGCTTCAGGATGGCCGGGTGGGACCGGTAGTTGCACACAAGCTTTGTGACAAGTCTTGGGTCGTAGATGTCATCGCATCGTCTGTAGACGCCACATGTCTTCATGTAACGTTCTATGAGAGACATCTCTGCAGGCAGACATACTTCGTAATAATAACTGACTTACAAAGGGCACGAGTTAAACAACAGGAGCAGAGTGGTTCACCACTCACAGGGAGGATAAATTTATAGATATATAAAGCAAGTAGAACATTTTAAAATCAGCAACAGGTATCAGTAGCTAAATCTTAAATAATCAAAAGGAAATAACTATTAAAATGGTCAACAAATATTTAATCAATTCCAGAACTTACATTGTTACCAACAGGGACTGGCCATGTAGCAATGTTACTTAATACCTGAGGATCAGTATTGATGCCAACATCATGCCAAACTTCACGGCTAAAGATGAGAGCAATTATAATATTGTGTTAAATGGGTGGCAAAAATCAACTGTTAGTTTTGGGACAAATAAATACAACTACAAATTAGACTTAGATGATGAGATAAGTAAGAATGAAAACATGTACTAACCTAGTCCATACCTGCTGGCAATGGGGGAACGTACGACAGGCCCCAGTTGTTGAGGGTCTCCGGCAAGCACTATCTGACCACCATCAATGATTCCCGCAATGGCAACAAGAGCTTCAGCTTCGATGGCATGACCCGCTTCATCGATGAACACGTGGGTGAAGTGTCCAGAGGGAAACTTGGCTGACACAAGTCTACAAGCAGCCAATCACAAATTCTTTATTCCAGACATGTGCGACGTAAGTCTAAGCACCAAACTAGCAAGCACACTTCCAGATATTAATTTGTATAGCAGCAACACATGGAGCAACAAATCATCTGTTTACATTAGCCCCATCTTAAAGGTGCATTGTCATACAGTGCAGTGTCTGGTCCTTACAACTGCTCAGAGTGCTGTATACTTTACTCCCTGACAGATCTGTTCAATCAAACACTATCTTGAATTCTCTGGGAAGACTTCAGCCATGCTGCAATTAGTTCACAAAACTATTCATACACAAATATTCACCACTGTCTATAGCCAGGAACTCATTCATACACCTTAGTGAACTGGAGCAACATGAAATTAAGTGATGTTATGTAAAAGAGAAGCGACTCGAGAAGGTTGTGTCGAGAATTGCCTCACCTGCCCGCTGTCACGGTGGTGGTGATGATCACCCCATACCTCATCAGTTCCACCCTGCTGGGGTAGAACATGTCTCGAGTCACTCGGTCAATGTTGCAGCAAGACTATGAAGGAAAACAATAACAACCATAACTTCCATGTAGCACTCACAACTAGCTTCCACAGACATTGCATAGACAATGCAATGTTGTGTGTTTTGTCTAATTAAGCATATTGTAAAGGTAAGGTCTTATATAGCGCAGTATCCAGTCGTTAGGAATGCTCGAAGTACTTTACACGTTACTCACTGATATGCAATCCATATCACACTTTGTCAAATTTTAGGCTATGACTCAGGCACACTTTTAATTTAAGGTGCTTAAAATTTTCATTTTTAAGATGAAAGATCAATCAATCAGTAGTTTATTTCCAACAACAAATGTATGGTTTCCAATTATTACAAAATACAACTCCATTATTACAAGAAAAATGTAATTATAAATACACCCCTGTATATAAACAACAGAATGTTAGAAAGGGGATGAACAGAACTATTATATACTTCTCTACTCTAAGATCCAAATAAAACCTTTTAAAACTAATTCAATAACTGGTTGTAAGCATCACTTCACAGACTATACACAAGCTAACCTTGATGCAGTCTGGCACAGTGGCAACCGAGCGTGACCCTGCATTCAAGCGGAACATCTGAGCGGGCAACACATGCTGAAGAAG
The DNA here is from genome assembly GCA_963995525.1 of Escarpia spicata. Taxonomy (NCBI): domain Eukaryota; kingdom Metazoa; phylum Annelida; class Polychaeta; order Sabellida; family Siboglinidae; genus Escarpia; species Escarpia spicata. The sequence goes on from OZ023205.1 coordinate 30,886,859, forward strand.
TCGCTCAGCGAGTAGGTCAGCAGCACTGTTAGACGGAGCACAGGCGAGGATGTGGGACGCCGGCAGCACACGCAGCACCTACAGCACAACCACTGTCAGACACAGACAGCACATGCAGCACCTACTACACAACCACTGTCAGACACAGACAGCACACACAGCACCTACAACATAACCAGTCAGTCAGACACAACTGGTGGATCCAGAAACTGACTTCAAAATTTCAAATGCAACCTCCATCAATCTTTACCTTATACAAAATCCCACATTGCCTGTATGAAATCGGTATGTAATATTTATTAAAACGAATAAAAACTGATTTAATTTTCAAGTGTATTAAGAGAAAAGAGAGAAGCCTACTTAACATTTAATGCACTGTTAAAACTGCTCCAAAAATGTCACAAATTGAACATGAAATTATGTTTACTAAATCTACTCTCGGAAAACTGGGACAGATCTTTTGATGGTTTTTCCACAAATTACCTGCTTCATTGCTTCAACTATTGTGACAGTCTTGCCAGTGCCAGGCGGACCAAACACGAGGTAGGGTGCCGGCCGGGACACGCCTCTCACGATGTTGCACACTGCTGCCACCTGCTGTGCATTCTCTAACAGACGTTTGTCTTTGAAATGTTGCCTGCAACCAATGTTGACACAATGAACAGTGGTTCTACGAAGAACGCGTCAGAGATGTGCAGGACAAAACACTTCAATATATTATAATCGCACAGTTCTTATTAACATATCCAAACATTTTTAATACCTGTAGAGAGAGACTTTCCATCTTTCCAAGATGGCTTCTTCTATATGACAAAGCCATTTTGGAAAGATGATAACAGTCTCTGCAGGTATTAAAAAATGTTCAGATACATTAATAAGAACCGAATGATTACTGATTACGACATAAAACTATTCTGCATAACTTGAATCAGTTACTGGAAGCTACAAGGGAAAAATGTATGTACAGTGTGTGTTGTACGAGTTGTATGTGTTGTACGAGTTGTGTGTGCGTGTGTATGTGCGGCGTGAGTGACATGGCATGTGAATGCATAAGTGTGGGTACTTATGTGCTTGTACTTATCTCCACAGAAGATGTCTGTTCAACAAGTTTCTAACAGAACACCTAGCTCACCTAGCATTCTCGACAGTTAGCTCATTGTCGACTGACACCATATTCCCCCAGGTGGGAAAGAGGACACTGTTCATTCGGTGCAGGGCAAGTTCGAGTGCCCGGTGATGCATCCGTGCTGGGTATCGATTCACAGAAAATCTCACTTTGACCTTGCTATTTTCTAGAAACCTGGCCATAAAGCTGCAACGAAAAAATCATCACCTTTTAATCATCTTGAAATGTTTACTCATCAGTTAAAATGTACCCTCACATGGGTGATTCAAAACGGACATGTGTGACACTACCAGGTACACAAATCACATATGATTTAATAACAGACACTGGCTACAGAACACTTCGAATTATATCGACCTGTGTTGACCAGTTGTCATAATAGATAACTGCTAGTGTGTGCTCATGTCAGCACTGTCATGATCTGATCGGAAACTAATTAAATAAATGATATGTAAATGTATGACACATAAAATAGAAGATTGTGTATGCAAAATGTTGTACAAGTAGGTGAAATGGTGAGATGGAATTTTATATTTAACTGTATTCACTAGTAAACCAGTAGATAGAACAAGTTTTAAAAAAATGCAGTTTTCACTTTTTAGTTCAACTGGGAATAGTATACATATATATATATATATTTATTATATATATATATATATACACATATATATATATATTGAACAGTTATAAATTTCATGGCTGACAGTTTGGCAAAAATATGATTTTGTTGATGGCTTTCTTTTAGTCGTGTATTGCCTATTTGAATGGCCACAGCTGCTAAATTTATGGCACAAAATGCTGCTCTATTATTATATAATGATCAGGTTTTTGATAAATTAAATGAACAAATTCTGACTGAATGTAAATTTATATAAAATTTCACACTTGGCTTGTCTTGTATAGACAAGAATAGTATGTTAATGTACACAGGCTGGAATAGTTGAAACATTGATATAAGTTAAACTTTATAGTTGTGATCTAAAGACGACAACCACAAACAAACGTGACTGATGTTGGAATCACATACCTTTCACCAAAGCCAAGCCACACTTCGTTTAAGCAGGCATTGTGGACATAACCTTTGAACTCTTTATTTCCGTCTACTTTTCCGTTCGCGTCAAGAGGTCTCACATAAAGGCAGTCACCTTTCAGCACAGATGGCCGATTCTCTGCCAATCCAGGCACCTATAGTTACAGCATTGGTGTTACTTTCTCTTTAGTATTGACCAACCAACCAATTAATTTTTTTTTATAAATTCACTGTTGTTTAATAAGGATTCTTACTGGTTTTAGGGTTCTTAGTGGACACTATACGGACATAAATCAATTGTTCACAAAGTTACACTTTTTTTGCGGCTGTTCCAAGGTCCGCAGATCAGCAATGTATCTTGCATTTCAAAAAAACTTTTCGTATTTACATCAAAAAAACATGACGTATGACTACTCCGGAAACGATTTTCTGTGTCTGTGTAAATGTAGCGCCATCTGGAGGATGGGCAATTCTGCTAGTTTACACAATCACACTAACATGTCATAGTCGATATTAGATAGGTTCAATTTGTTATAAATTGATTCTGAAACAAGACAGTAGAACAAGAGGAGGCAGTTTTAAGTATATCTTGTATATATCTCTACCATGTCACCTGTATATCAGCAGAATGGCTCAAAGTAATCGTGACAGGCCTGTGACATATGACACCCACCTTGAGGGTCAACAGACGACGGTTCTCTTTACAGCGAGTCATTGTCACACCTTGCATGTCATAGTTGTGAATGTCAACATGCATCTGTAGCTCTTCGCAGTGCAGCAGCAAAGAAAACCGCTCACAGTGATTGGCTGGTGACAGCTCACTCTTCAATAATTCCCTACAAAAATATTCAGGTACTCACTTTGTTCATTCATCCACTGTGAACTGACGGGGCACGATGTGGTATCAATGAAAACCTCAATTATTATCTTTGTCAAATATTTCAGCATTTATAGATTCAAACTCGTCTAAGATATCATTCACAATAGCCAACAGTTAAATGTATTCGTACAGAGCATAAAAAAGACAAGGCTTCCCTACTAATGACAACAATTTTGGTCACATGTAAATTGCATAACCATAGTGATTAAAAATAATGTTTATAAACGGTATAATGATGGTCATTATTATAAAGTCCTTTGTATGTACTGTGTCATAACAATGTTATATATATATGTATATATATATATGTACGTGTGTAACGAATCCTAACGAAATGAATCGGATTTCCACGAACTTGATTTTAATAAAACACTGTTTTTACGTTGCACGGTGATTTTGACGATTTTGATTTTTTTTCTCCAAAGGATACTTTAATGACTTTCCTACCTATTGGCAATGTCTTTTCTCACTTACAATAATATTTAGTACCTATTTGAACCTTTTTAGAAAGAGTACGTTTCATGCATGAATTCCGTAAAACAATAGCGATAAATCACATGTTCCCGTCGCATTCTTGGGGATATCCCTCAACGGAATATTTTGTATTATGGGAAATCCCAGTGTGTCTACGTTCCATATAATATTATGGCAAGGGAATTTCCCGTTTATGTAAACTTTAGCCAATAGCAAAGCCTCACACAGGCCTATATGTAAACAAGTTGCTTGCCGCTGGCCTCGTGACTGATACAGGTCCCTTCATTGGCTTATTTTGTGTGTGCAGGCACAGTGCACCCTTTCTTGGCCTCGCTAACTGTAAACAACTTATGATGCATCTGTCGTTAGGAAACATTCCTAATTACTCGGATACCATTGCGATAGTCTCAGTAAGCAGTTTGCAAAATATATCATCAACAATGAGCGTGACTTGGAAGTATATTTCGGCATCGAACAGAGAAACAGAAGCAAAATGGCCGCATTTGGAACAACAATTGAGGCGTAGCGATGTTCGATCACTCGGTGTAGTCTTCAACGTCGGGGCCTGGTCCTTGTATACAATTAACTTGATAAAGTCACAAAACTTAGGTGTTATAACTATCTGTATATAATAACAATTATATAACATTTAATTACGTTTGACTGTGTCGACGTCATGACACATTACTTATTTTTTATAACGTTATAGACAGCTTTTTGGTCACAATATTGTTAATATGTCACATAATTTATTCAAATTTACACTACGTTCGGACACTACCTTTAGCCAACACTATAAAAAATTTCAGGGAAATCTATTAAATGTACCTGAGGTAATATTAAGTAAACATGTACATGAACTTCAACGGCATTTTTCTCAGTTTGAACATTTGTACCCCAGTCATGTTCATTGTCGGATAACTTTGGCTGTGAGTGAGCTAGCTCATCCTCGTGCGCCAGGGGTCGCTGCTGCTGATTACATCAGTGCCAGCCAGCAGTACCCCCTGGCTGATCGCTTTGCGAAACTCTGAATTTAAGCTCAGCCTATGAAATCGCTCACTAGATCAGTGGATCTCGGCAGGTCAGGTGGTCATAATAAAACTGATTTCAACCAACCGTGGCTCGTGTTACATGCAATGTTTAGGAAGTAGAAGCAATTATCCGAATACACAATACCACTCAACTGCTCGTGCTAATGGGCGAACGGGTCATTATATATTGGGATTGCCAGAAGTCGTTTATCCGTCTTCAAATTGGGACGGGTATTTGCGCTGTTCTCACGGGTGATGCAGTTGCAACTGGCGAAGTCAATTACTAGTTTGACTCGGCTAACTTCCGCACTTCACGCAGGGGATCTGCCAGGCTAGTTTTGCATGGCAAACAGCCCTGGCTTGCGAGGATGAGCTAGCTAGGTCCATGTTTTATGAACCATTGGAAAGCTTAACGTATCTTCTTTCCAATGGTATGTGTATCTCAATTTTTTCATTTTGGACAAGCGACACACTTCATTAGGATTCGACACATACATACCTATACGACTTTCAATCAAGAACATTATTGACATTTTAAGGTATTAATTCAGCGGTGAGGGAGGGAGGTCTGACAATTAGTACAGTACAGTACAAATAGCTAAATCTCGACAACCGTGAACGACCAGTAGGGCACAATGTAACACCAAAACTACTGGTAGTGTTGGTACTTCAAGTTGAACGATTTGACTATAGAAACTACCTGATGGTCCCACAACTTGTGTTCCATTGTACTACTGCTGACACAGGACTGCCAGATAAGGCATGTCATCAACCCGTCAAGCTGTGTCACCAATTACTACGCCATACAACTGATCTGTATGTGACATTGACTAGGCATACTAGACCACGTAGACAGTGGGCTGAGACCTACTCACTTGACTTTGGCGAGTTGCTGCTGTAGTTCAGTACTCATGCCACCCCAGTCCCCCATTCCCTTGCTGTGCAGAAGACTGAGACCCTTGGGCACAAGGTACTGTTCCAACTTGATCTCGTGTTCCAGATGACCTGCTGACATCCTGACAAATAGCAGATCACTGACACACTGAAGACAACATCACAGTGTCAGTGGACGTAACTTTGAGTCATTATCAAGTCTGATTGCATTGGAGTAGCTGTTTAAGAAGATGAGTTGCTTTGTTTGTGTGATGTGTAGGGTATGTCACTGTGTTTGTGTGATGTGTGGGGTATGTCACTGTGTTTGTGTGATGTGTGGGGTATGTCACTGTGTTTGTGTGATGTGTGGGGTATGTCACTGTGTTTGTGTGATGTGTGGGGTATGTCACTGTGTTTGTGTGATGTGTGATGTGTGGGGTATGTCACTGTGTTTGTGAGAGGTATGTCACTATGTTTGTGGGATGTGTGGGGTATGTCACTGTGTCAGTGGTGTGAGTGAGGGTGTGTCACTGTTAGTCTGAGTGACTGTGTCAATGGTGTGAGTGAAGGTATGTCACTGTGTCAAGCTGAGTGACTGTGTCAGTGGTGTGAATGAGGGTATTTCACTGTGTCAGGCTGAGTCACTGCATCAGTGGTGTGAGTGAGGGTGTGTCACTGTTAGTCTTTTTTACTGTGTCAGTGGTGTGAGTGAGGGTGTGTCACTGTTAGTCTGAGTCACTGCATCAGTGGTGTGAGTGAGGGTGTGTCACTGTTAGTCTGAGTCACTGCATCAGTGGTGTGAGTAAGGGTGTGTCACTGTTAGTCTGAGTCACCGTGTCAGTGGTGTGAGTGAGGGTGTGTCACTGTTAGTCTGAGTCACTCTTAGTCTGAGTAACTGTGTCAGTGGTGTGAGTGAATGTATGTTATTGTGTCAGGCTGAGTGACTGTCAGTGGTGTGAGTAAATGTATGTTACTGTGTCAGGCTGAGTGACTGTCAGTGGTGTGAGTGAGGGTATTTCACTGTGTCAGGCTGGGTCACTGTGTCAGTGGTGTGAGTGAGGATCAGGCCTGGGGTCAATTACATTGTAACCTATTACTATTATTTTGTTTCCTTCCTATTACCATTACATGCTGAATTATTCCTATTGCCATTACATTTGAAGCAATTACTATTAGTATTAAATTTTTAATCGGAACATTTTATGGTATAATGCATTGTATGCATAAATACAATAAGTACAATTGTTTGATTCTCAGTCTCAAGAAGCAGGACAGGTGAATACAACAAATTTACTTGCCATTTATTGAGACCCATAAAGTATTTGAAATAATATTTCAGAATGTCAAGGACTTTCATCATCATCATAATTACGAAAGTATTATAAAGTATCAAAAATCTTAAATATTTACAACAAAATATATCTATATAGACTTTATTAATATATACCATATTTAGTACAATCTACTAACTACATTGATTAAGGATATAACATATATGTTCCATTTTATATTTAAATACCATACTGGAATGAAAGACAAAAGCAATATTCAATGCCACATAACTTGGTGGATTATATTACTGTCAAATTAAACACACTGCTCTACTGCTGCTTGGTGCTTGGTGGACAGTTGGTTGGCTCAAGGACAAACACATCAAGATGTTTTTCAGACCCACTGTTGCTTAGGCTGAATGATGTGCACTAAACCCATAGGCTTACTTAAAAAGGATAGTTGGCAACTTGGCACTTGGCAGAACTGGCTTCAAAGCAGTGAAAGCCCAGTTTAATCCCTTTCGTCAATATAGCAGTCACACTATACCAGTGTCTCTTGCTATGTAAACGCTTATAAAACTCTAGGGTAAAACTTCACCAGGGCCATGCTGAAGTTGACAAGGGGGAGCAACCATAAAACCTGGAGAAACTAGTGGAATCTACAGCCTAATCAAATGGAATTGTTATGTAGTTGAAATTTGGTTAAAATGTTCAATAGTAATATAAAAGTAATAGGTCAATAGTAAATAGTATGCCACATTGTCATGGCATCAGTCTGAGTCACCGTGTCAGTAACTAAGTTAATGATCTGATACTGTCACTGGGTTAAAGCCCTCAAGTCAAGATGGTACACAAACATGCTGAGTTTTTGAAGTCAATCAGACCATCTTAAAACTAAGCCCAGGCTTATCACTCGGGCAAGACTCACCTTGGCAGTGGGAATCCATCAACAACTTCAGCTGGTGGTTCAAACTTTGGCCTTCTGCGACGTTTATACTTGGTGGTGGGTTGAAGCTGCTTCACGACGTCATCCGTACACTGCACTCGCAGTTGGCGAATGACGTGCACTCGTTGGTCTGGCTGCGGCTGCCATGTGAAGAGGAAGGCAAGGACTGTCGAGTATACCCCCAGATGGTAGCCTTGCACACTGACATCCACGGCACCACTCTCCCCTACACGGGAAAATCAGGCAGCAATTGAATGAGTTTTATCAATTTACTTATTAATATTATCTTGTGCGGAACAATTTTAAATGATGCAATCTGGGGTGAGTTTCATCACTGTTAATTGTATTAAGAAAAAAGCTTTGGTACATGCTTATTACAACAGATTTTGTTATTTTTCCACATTTTTTCTAATATTACTCATACTGTGTCAAATATGATAACTATTACACGAGAAGTTGAGTTGGTGTGAATACCTGGCTGCAGTATGGACTTATGTTGCTTCACGTCTGCCTTGATTTTTTTCAGCAGATCACATCGTAGATTTAACACATCTTTGTCACTTTTGTTTGTCACTGTCACAGTCAGTATAGTTTTCTTCTTGAGTGACACTTCGCAGTCAAGCAAGCCATTCTCGGTGCTGTTCGGACAGGACAATTCGATGTCTCTCGGCGACTTAATCAGCATGTCTCTGGATGGGCAATGTAATAGCATAGCTGTTTTTATTGTAAAAAAACACATCATTTCCACTATTTCATCTAAACATTACAGTAATGTTACTCACACATTAACTGTAATTTTCACTGAACCACACAATTCTTTGAAAGCAATCAAATGTACCTAGATGTCATTAACATACATGATAGTGTTTTTCATTTGTGGATGTGGAACCAAATTGTTGGTAGATAGCACTATGTTTAAAGATTGACACATAGAAACACCCCAAGTATATTTGCAGACAGCTCATTTAATTCTGCAGCAAGTACTATTCATATCAAATGTTCAACGACCAGTATAACAAATTACTTTTTTGTTTTAATGAATTTATTTATAATTTATGCTCATGTTAAATTATATATACCCTGTACGCAATATAAACCGAGACCTTTATATAAATTTAGCCCACAACTGTTTGCGTCGATCGACATAAAAAACAAATTATGCTAATAACAGCTGGGCTATTATAAGTGCATAACGAACAGGTAACTAATTATCTAATTGATATCACGTGGTAACTTAACTAAGCTAAATAATGTTCATGTACCAAGATCTTTTTTATAAACTTACTTGCTTGTTTTTAGTGCAAGGATGCGACACTGCAAGCGATGTTTCTGTCCTTTGACATGGTCGTTGGCATTCTGCAGGGAACTGCAGGGAACTTGACACACAATGCATCGCAGCCAGGAGTCTCCCTGTCGGGTGAATCCTGCGGGAATATCACCATCCACCTGCCCAGCTGGGACCTCGCCATCCAACACTGTCACCAAGCTGCCGAGAGAACCCTTTTTGTGAGCTAAAGTTCTGAGATGTTTTTGCCCAAAGACATGCTGAATGATATGCATCTGGCAACTGCAGACAATCATACAGACTTGACATTGGAACCGTCCATCGGGATTTTGAATGCATCCTTCAGGAAGAACTGGTCTATCTCCGTGCCATGTCACACCATTGGGAACTGCAACACCCTGCACAGCCGTGATGGCTTTCAGGTGTTTTATCCCACGGGCATGATGAGTGGTAACCGCTAGGGAACTGCAGAAAACTTGACACACGTTACATCGGTAACGCCCATTAGGCTCGAGAGTAAACCCTTCTGGAATGTCTGGTTCACCTCTGTTCATTATGACAACATTGGCCACCACAGAGGCCATAACGTCTTCCTTCTCAGGGTTTTTTCTGAAACAAATAAACAACAAAACTTACATACAAAGTTAATGTTACTGTTTAGATCAAATAAACAACAAAACTTACATACAAAGTTGACGTTACTGTTTAGATCAAATAAACAACAAAACTTACATACAAAGTTAACGTTACTGTTTAGATCAAATAAACAACAAAACTTACATACAAAGTTGACGTTACTGTTTAGATCAAATAAACAACAAAACTTACATGCAAAGTTGATGTTACTGTTTAGATCAAATAAACAACAAAACTTACATGCAAAGTTGATGTTACTGTTTAGATCAAATAAACAACAAAACTTACATACAAAGTTGATGTTACTGTTTAGATCAAATAAACAACAAAACTTACATACAAAGTTAATGTTACTGTTTAGATCAAATAAACAACAAAACTTACATACAAAGTTGACGTTACTGTTTAGATCAAATAAACAACAAAACTTACATACAAAGTTAATGTTACTGTTTAGATCAAATAAACAACAAAACTTACATATAAAGTTAATGTTACTGTTTAGATCAAATAAACAACAAAACTTACATACAAAGTTAATGTTACTGTTTAGATCAAATAAACAACAAAACTTACATGCAAAGTTGACGTTACTGTTTAGATCAAATAAACAACAAAACTTACATACAAAGTTGACGTTACTGTTTAGATCAAATAAACAACAAAACTTACATACAAAATTGATGTTACTGTTTAGATCAAATAAACAACAAAACTTACATATAAAGTTGACGTTACTGTTTAGATCAAATAAACAACAAAACTTACATACAAAGTTAATGTTACTGTTTAGATCAAATAAACAACAAAACTTACATATGAAGTTGATGTTACTGTTTAGATCAAATAAACAACAAAACTTACATACAAAGTTGACGTTACTGTTTAGATCAAATAAACAACAAAACTTACATACAAAGTTGACGTTACTGTTTAGATCAAATAAACAACAAAACTTACATACAAAGTTGATGTTACTGTTTAGATCAAATAAACAACAAAACTTACATATAAAGTTAATGTTACTGTTTAGATCAAATAAACAACAAAACTTACATACAAAGTTGATGTTACTGTTTAGATCAAATAAACAACAAAACTTACATGCAAAGTTGATGTTACTGTTTAGATCAAATAAACAACAAAACTTACATACAAAGTTGATGTTACTGTTTAGGTCAAATAAACAACAAAACTTACATATAAAGTTGATGTTACTGTTTAGATCAAAATGTAATATATAACTGATCCCAATATTGCCCAACAAGAAAAGACACCTATTAAAACCGGGTCATTGTCAGCCAAAATTGCACTGTTTTTACAGATATGATGAAGTTAGACGAGTCTCAGTTTGATCACTAGTTCCTGGTAGAATTGCCCATTGCAACACGGAAAACTATTACAACAGGAATCAAGCCATTGTGCCTTTTTTAAATAGTTATTGCAATTTGGAAATAATGTACTAGTTTTTTTAATGTTTAATCTTAATTATTATAACCCATTTGCACAAATGGGCTCGTCAGTAGTTAGCCTAGAAAGTGATATCATAGACTCGTAGACTTGATGTGTATACCAGATAGGCCTGATTATTTGACATTTTTCTAAAACGAAAACTCACAAAAAATTGAATTATAATTTAAGAAATATCTTTATTCAGGATAGCCCAACTAACTACAATAAAAAATGTAATTCAATGAATGCCAATGACAAAACATGCATGTTTTTTCAGCCACCCTCCTTTCTTAATTACTTCTTTAACTGCACATTGCGGCTTAGTTAGGTTTACTAGTACCAGGTACCGAGGTCTGGGCTAAGCTTAAAAGACCAAGCAACCCAAATATTAAAAATCCCTCAAACCACTGATGAATGTATAGAGGATCATATATCATATTTATTAAATTCTTAAATCATTTAATAACTGTTTAGGCAAAATTACTTTGGGGTATTGGGCCTGTATAATAATAATAATATAATAATCTTTATTTTATATAGCACCACATCCATAGCGTTCATAGCGCTTTACATAAAACTAAAATATAAATAGTAAAAATTTAACAAATTAAATATAAAAGTAAAAACAATTAAGATAGTAATGCCGTGTAAACATAAATAGATTAAAAAGAAAACAATTCTCATGGTAAAGTAACTAGTTAAAACGTTCTTTCTGCTGTTAAGAAGATCAAGATAAAAATATGAATAACTTAGAATAAAAATATTTCTGTGGTCTTTCAAGCAGAATATCCATAATGAAAAGGTAAGTTTTTAAGGCTGCCTTGAAGGATTGCAGGGAGGCTTTGGAAGTAACAGTAGTTGGTAGATTATTCCAAACTATAGAGGCTGACATTTTGGGCATTTTGCCTGCGTATACGTGACGTCACACTTCCACTTCCGCCAGCGCCTCTTGTGGTCAATAGAATTGCACTGAGGTGCGAAAAGTGCTCAGGATGTTTATAATATAAAGGGTCATGCTACAGTTAGACTTCCTGTTTCATTACATACGAAAAAGGGAAGATTTTTGGAAATGATTTTTTTTACAAAATACACGTTCAGACATAAGTACATTTGAGTAGGCAGATTTTCAGGTGTGATTGTACGAGTTGACTCTAAAATGGTGGATTTCTAGATAATTTGAATAAGCAGAAGGATATTTGGCAGCAATTTGCCTGTTTGACCCTTTAATGGAGTAATGCTTGCCGGCATACGTAAATATTGACGGGTGTCACACATACAGGCATTTTACGAGAGCTAGAAATATGCAATTTTTTTAATCTATCAGCATGTCAACGAGATGATGGTAACAGTAGGTGAAAAGTTTAAGAAATTTTGTAGGTCACGTTTTCTTAAGAGTCGTCGTTCAGGCAATGCAAGCAGCCTGTGTTCCAAATCCGTCATCAGCAGTCCGATGTAAAGTGGTCTTTGCAAACCATCTTTCGGTTTAAATTAAATCTGTCCATGGTGCGGCCAGTGCCGATGTTGTGCAGCCATTTCATCACCAGTTCATGCTTTGCAGTGAATTTCTTCGCATTTAGAATTTGAAAAAATGTGTTCCTTTCGCGGCACCTTATCCTGCTGTATTCTTGCACCTTTAAGCCTGACACATAGGCATTTTGCTTTGCTGATGGAAGTGGATAGTGTACGTCATACTCACGCCTTCTCTCGCGTTATTCCTTGTGAATTGGGCTACAATGGCAGCTCCCATATTGTCTGTAGATTTCTTCCGCTTTTTTCACATATAGTCCAGCATTAAATTAGACTCTGTGACTGAGAAGGTCAAGCTACTGGAAAGAACGATGGAAACGAAGATGGACGAAAAAATAACTCAGCTGAGAAGGGATCAGGAAGAACTGGAAAAGCGCAGAGCAAACGTGATAATATATGAGGTAGCAGAGCCAACAAGCGAAGACAGAAAGGAGCGAAAAAGAGAGGACGAGTGCAAAGTGGAGTTACTATTTCAAAAGATCCATTTGCAGGTAACTGACATAAAATCAGTGAGTCGACTGGGAAAGAAAAACAAAGGAAACGTTCGGCCAGTAAAGGTAGTATTAAGCAGTGAAAATGTCAAGATGGCTGTCATGAACAGAGTTCAACCACTGAAATGATCTCAACAGAAGGGTGGTATCGAGTAATGGAGATCCTGAAGGAAGTACTCATTGCCCCGGACATGACTCAACGGCAAAGAGAGGAGAGAGCTGAAGAAGGAATTGGATAAGCGGAAGCTGGAAGGAGAAGATGATCTGATGATACGGAATGGCAGAGTGGTCAGGAAGAAGCCCTTTCGTAGGCAGAAAGAGCCATCAGACAATACAAGGACAGAAAGAAAACACTAAACATGTGGTGAAGAAAAAGAGAAGAAAAAAACACCGAAAGTACAATCTGCAAGTGTAACTGGAGAGGACGAGAAAGCACAGCAAACACGACCTGAACAAAGCATCACACGATCGGCATCATCAGCACCGATTGCCAGCACAAATTATATATACACAAATGCTGATTCACTAATGAAGAAGCTGCCTGAATTAAAAGCACAAGTGGCTCAGTCACAACCAATGGTAATAGGAATAACGGAGGGAAAACAAGACAATTGTAGAATCAATGTTGAGCCATGTGAACTTCACATTGAAGGATATGAAATGTGTTCTAATTTATAGAAGAATTGAAGGGAGCTATGCCTGTATGTGCACAATTCACTTAAAACCACAGAATGTAACATAAAAGATGTTACATCTTTTGAGGAGTGTGCTTGGGTGGAGGTAACACTAGACGGGAAAGACAAAAAAGATAAACTACTAGTTGGATGTACATACCGCAGCCCCAACAGCAATGACACCAACAACAAGAAGCCAGGCAAACTTATACGCAAGTTAGACAACATGAACGTGTCCCACATATTAATGATAGGAGACTTCAATTACCCGAATATAAACTGCATGGGTGATGCAAATATTAATGCAAGAGCATGCAGAACAGAGAAACAGTTCTTAGAAAGCACAAGAGATGCATTCCTTATACAACACATCATGGAACCGACACGCTGCAGATTAAACCAAGTCCCACATCTATTAGACTTGATCTTTTCTAATGAAGAGGACATGGTAAATGTCAAAGATCCTCTAGGAAAGAGTGACCATTGTTTGACCAAATTGGCATACCAATGTCAAACACCAGTTCCAGGTCAGAGCAGCGAAATGTTCATGTATGAGAGAGGAAACAATGAACAATTACGAGAAATGTTGCGAGATGACTGGGAAACTAAATTTGAGAAACTAGGTCCAGAGGAAAGCTGGGAAATGCTTATAAGTAGGCTAGAACACTCAGAGCATGGGTGGATCCCCAAGAAGAAATCAGGGGAATCAGGAAAGGATAACCCATTATGAATGAACAAGAAAACAATGGAGAAAGTGAAGAAAAAGCAGAAAAAGGGCTTGGAAGAAATACCTATGAACAAAGGAATGGAATGACTACCTAGATTACACGAATGCTAGGAACCAAGCAAGAAGAGCTATTCGAAAGGCAGTCCTAACACTTGAGCAGTCCATTGCACATGAGATTAAAATCAATCCAAAGCATTTCTGGAACTATGCTCGGTCAAAGATGAAAACAAGACCAATAGTAGCTGATCTGCAAAAGGAAGATACTGCAGAACTAACAACTACAAACAAAGAGAAGGCAGAGGTCCTGAGTAAATTCTTTAGTGATGTTTTCACTAGGGAAGACTTAACAGATGTAACAACAGTTGAGGATCATCAGGGAATCAATACCCTAGATAATTAATATCAACTTCACCATTGAATATGTTGAGAAAAAACCGGGAGATCTCAAAACTGTGAAATCACCAGGACCTGATGGTATACACCCCCGTGTACTAAAGGAACTCGCGAAGGAACAGAAAGTGCCATTGTACATCATATTCAGGAAGTCTTTGTATACAGGCATATTACCAAAAGTTTGGAAAACTGTGAATGTGTCACCAATTTACAAGAAAGGCAGTAGGCATTTAGCAGCAAACTACAGGCCTGTAAGCTTGACTGCATTCAACAAGACAAGATTGCTTAGATCTGCAGAAAGACCTAGATCAATTACAGAAATGGGCTGAGAAGTGGCAGTTACACTTTCACCCGAAAAAATGCAGAGTTACGAGAATTGGACATGGGCACCCAGAATTCAATTTTAACTACACCTCGACTATAGCAGCAGATACTATTCCTCTGGAGTGTAGTCATGTCGAGAAAGACATAGGTATCCAGGTTGATGATCAGCTGAGATTCACACATGTCCAAAAGGCTCTATCTAATACCAACAAGTTGCTGGGTGTAATCCATCGTATGTATCAATATCTAGACAAGACAACCTTTCTCTATCTTTACAAGGGACTTGAGGGAGAAGAGAAAGAAAAGAAAATGTCGACGTATCCAAGCCAGCCTCATCCCTGAAAACAGGGAACGCCAAGGAAAACAAAAAAATAAGGGACTTGTCCAACCTTCTTTGGAGTATGGCATAACAACTTTGTCCACAGTATCAGTATAATATTGATGCTATGGAGGCTGTCCAAAGAAGAGCGACACAAATGGTGCCAGAATTAAAACATTATGATTATGAAATGAGACTAAAGGTCTTAAACTCACCAACGTTGACATATCATAGATTACGGAGACGTTATTAATGTTTATAAATACATGAATGGCATATTTACTTGCACACACACTCTGTTTAACCTGGACTTGTACGAAGGAACACAGAGCATTCTTTAAAGTTGTATAAAAACAGGAGTAATCTAGAACTAAGGAAACACTTCTTTATCGAGAGATTAATTGATGTATGGAACACCTTACCCGAAGCCATTGTCGCAGCTCCAACTGTCAATGCACTGAAGAACCGACACGATTTATTATGGATGCACCAGCCTGTCAAATTTGATTATAAAGAGGCATTGGTTAAAGAGTGGTAGTGGTACATAGGCAAATTTGCCTGAAAACCAAAAAGGATCATCAGGATGCATATATATATATTCGATGACAATTTATGTTTTAAGATTAGTTTTAATGGAGCGCAGCTAGTATTAGTAGTAGTATAGTGGTTAGCACATCCGCCTGGCATGCCAGCGCTCTTGAGTTCAAAACCCGGACTGGGCAGGCATGTCTGGTGTAAAAACCTGGCTCTCAACATTGGGACTGTGTATCCCTCGTGATTCGGAGATCACATTAATGTCGGTGCCGTGTCAATTTGGGATGTAAAAGAACCACTGAGGACGACAAGCACCCTGGCAGTGACCACCCTCAGTGCCAGCATGTAAAGGTCAGTTTGGCAATAATGTTCTAGAAAAGGCTGACTAGTTTAATGAGACCTCATAAGACCATTACATTGTAACCACAATTATACTGACTAGTCAGTTAATAGAACGTTGCCGAGCACTGGAAACAATTAGAACTAGAACTAGAACTAAGGTGCACAATATTTTTATAAAATATGTAAACAACACATTCTCTAAGAATAGACTCTTTTGAATGGGATTTTGAACCTTAGGTTTAGCCTAGGGTTGCTTGTTCCTTTAAATTAACAGGTGTAGTTGTAGTCTCGCTTAACCGACTCTCGCCTGGCTGCGTGACTTCGCCAGGAAAATAGTCTGGCTCAGAATTTGCCTTTTGACTGCTCACTGCCAGTTAGCACGTCTATCCCCCAGAATGTTTATATATTATGTATGTTTTCGATAATGAAATAAAATTAAGAAATAGTGCCCGAAATAGGATTATACAAAATAAAATTAATCTTAAACTAAATGAACACAAACAACAGTTTCGAATACTATACGGGATTCGAAGTGAGGATCCTAAAAATAATTGCTCGACACGCTACCGATTTAGCCACTAAGATCAGCACGCTTTATCGGAAGATCTTCCGCTTTTTCCGGTTTTTTTGAAAATCTTACGGCCATCCGCTTTGTTTTGAAAATCTTCCGCTTTTTACGGACATGGCCGGTGATCGCAGCGCCACCCGACGTGAAAACAAAAAACCCACAACATAGCCTATAGTTTGAAACAGCGCCATTTTAAGGCGTGTTATGTTCTACAATGATTGATATTGGACTATAACAATGTTTCCAATGTTTTCCCTGGTATATGACAAGTGAGGAGGGCCGCCTCGCCGGTTTTTTATGCTGTCTAGCTCGCCCAAAATATGCCGAAATTACCACTTCGTAGCTATTTCGTGCGCCCATTTGTTTCGTTCTTTTGCGATATATTCAGCATTGGCAAACGGCACGAAATGACACCACAAAGTCACTTATGTTCCTGCAAAATCGCAGATTTGTATCAACATCGTTTAGTCGTCTTAAGAAAAATGTCGCTCTGGGCCGGTTATGATTTACCCAAATAGTGACCCGGTTTGCGCTAGTCTGCGCCTTTGTGGCCGTACGTTACCACACAGCGAGAATAAAATGAGCAATATAGCAGCGTATGTTGATACAAACCGGGGCGCTATTTACGCCTCAAATGGGCGTAAGACGCAATATTCTTAAAAGTAAATATGCTAGGATAATGTTGAATGATGGAACTATCTCACTGAGGTATCAAAGTTAGGCAAAACTAAAAGTTATAACAGCAAAATTGAAGTGAGTCCGGATTCGACACAACTAACATGTGCCCACAAATCTATTCAACTATTTGTTATAGTATAGTATTATCTGGTAAAAGTGTATCCTTATTTAATTTGTTATTTAATAGTTGGCCTGAGAGCCAATCATCGTCTCTACCTGAATATGGGGTAAAGCCCCCTACCGGTAACATTGGCAGAGCCTTAATAATAATATTCCAGGCCGTAGGATTAGTGAGGGGTGCCACTTCACCGTCACGGTGAAGTGGCAATCGAGGCAAGGCCTAGGCCTAGGATGGTTGCCGATGTAGTCAACCACCGGACACAACACGACACCGATAATAAATACGCACAATCGACAAAGCATAATTCCACGAGTCACGACATCAGACATGATTGACAGTCGAAGTCACATGAACATGCAGGTCCTGAGCCTGAGGTCGTGACTGATACCATACGGGCTCAGCACACTATCAGTTTTCCCATTGGCGACCATGTTAATGTTTTGTGCGATTATAAGAAAACGTGACCTATAAAGTTTCTTAAACTTCTCACCTGCTGTTATTATCATCTCACTGACATGCTGGTCGATTTTAGTCAAAATCTAATATCTCTAGCTCTTGCAAAATGCCTGTATGTATGTATGACACCCGTCAATATTTACAAATGCATGCAGGCAGTAATAGTGTCAACTAGCCAAATTGCTGCCAGATACCCTTCCGCTTAGTAAAATCAGCTAAAAAGACACCATTTACTGCCAACAGCTTCTACAAGTGAACATTGTAAAAAATCATTTCTCAAAAATATACTGCACTGTAATCAAGCAGGAAGTCCAACAGTGTGCTGACCCCATACCTGGAAGTGGAGGCTTGACGCCACGGCGCGATCGCTGCCAGCCTGGGCAGTGGCAGTGACAAGCTGCAGTTGGATCCTTGGGCTGGCAAAACAAACTGACAACAGTTTCACTGATTGCGTCAACACAGCTGCGATACTCTGCCAACGACACGTCAAGGTGCAATACCGGAAGCTGACGACAATATTAAAGATAACATAAAAAACAGTGAACAATGTCGGTGGCGCATTTTGGTTTCGTTTTCTGGTAATCGGGGGGGGGGGGTATAATCGGACCTGGCCCCGGAACGACACCCGTTTCGCCTTTTTCGCTAATGTCGAACATAGCTAAGTAAAATATGCGCGTAGTCTAGTCATGCCAAATTATTGAATTCATATATGGATGTAATATTCCGGAATAAAGTTATTGAATTGAATACCGAATCAATATTCCCTGCCTTTTCGAGTTTGAATTATATAAAAAGTAAGCTAGCAGCCTTTTTAAAAATCGTAGCTTAAATGTTTGTTATCCCCAGTTTGATTGTTTCCTTTGATTAATTTCGCAAAAAAACTCAACATATACGTACAACAGTTTATAACAGGCTGTCTCAGCAATCTTCTACTTACCGGCTCTCTCACTACTAATTAAGGTCATCATCATCATCATTGTGCAGCCGTAGTGTCCCGTGGTTGGGCGAAGGCTTCAGCATGTCGTTTCCAAATCTGCCTGTCTTGCGCTATCCTCTTCCAGATGGCCGTGCCCTTCCAACTCGTCTAGTTCGTCTCTCCACCGTCTCGCTGGTCTTCCTCTAGATCGTTTCCCTTCGTAAGGTCTTCAGGTTGTGATACGCGATGTCCAACGGTTATCTCGCAGTCTGCTAATGTGCCCTGCCCAGGTCCACTTCTGTATTCTGATTTGTTCTATCACGTCTATGACTTTTGAAGTTTTGTCTTCTGTCTTACCCATATGTTTGTTTTTCTCTCCTGATATGTGATGTTTAACATACTTCTTTCCATCTTTGTTTGTGCGGCTGCTAGCTTGTTTGTTGCCTGGATGGTGAGTGTTCATGTTTCCGCGCCGTATATCATCGTTTAGTTCGTACGCATGAGTTGAAGATTTGTCTCTTCGAGCAGGTTCCAAAGTTACCCTTGAAGATGTCCCGGTGTTTGGCGAAAGTTGTCCAGCCGGCGGTGATCCTTCTTTGAATCTCCTTTTCTTAGTTTTTGTCTCTGATACTGTATCGTTGTCCCAGATAGACGTAGCTTTCAACGTTCTCTATCTGCGTCATGTTGATATATATTGGTGTGTCATTTCCTAACACCACTTTTGTCTTGGAGATGTTCATCCTTAGACCTTGTTTGTCACTTTCATCAACTAGCTCCTGCAGCATGCTTTGTAGTTCTTGCGGTGTAGTAGCGCACATGACTATGTCGTCGGCGAAGCGAAGATGGCTGAGATATTCTCCGTCTATCCTCAAGCCTCTGGTTTCCCAGGTCAGTCTTCGGAATATGCTTTCGAGTGTTGCCGTGAACAGTTTGGGCGATATGATGTCACCCTGTCGTACTCCTCTCTTGATGCTGATCTTGTTGCTCTTTTTGTGTAGGTGGACTGTCACCGAGCTGTTAGTGTAGATGTCTTTCAGGAGATCGATGCACACATTTTCTATCCTTTGTTCTTGAAGGGAGGTCAGTATTGCTTGAGTTTGCACCGAGTCGAAAACCTTCTCGTAGTCGACGGAAGCGATGCAGAGCGGGATATTATATTCTCGGCACTTCTCTTTCAGTTGGTTTACGACGTGTGTGTGGTTTGTCGTTAAGTACCTGCTTCTGAATCCGGCCTGCTTGCTCTTGTGGTTGGTTTTCGTCGAGTGCCTTCTCTAGCCTATTCATTAGTATCTTTGTGAGTAATTTGTAGATGTTTTATAACATACATATCGGTCTGTAGTTCTTTAAGTCTCTCTTATTTCCATTCTTGAAGATAATCACCATATTTGCGTTCTTCCAAGCGGTCTTTCTGATAAGCATTTAGTATACAGCTTAGCCAGTGTCTTCGAGATGATAATCTTCTCCTGCTTTTAATGTTTCAATGTTTATATGGTCGTTGCCTGGTGTCTTCCCATTCTTCATATCTCTTAGTGCTGCTTCCACCTCCCATGGTGTTATCTCTGGTACTTCTGTTGGGTCGGTGTGAATTATGGTACTCTGTTCACTAGCTCGGAGTAGAATTCCTCTTCGTTCCATGATCATATCTTGGTTTTGTATTTCTCTACCCTGCTTGTCTAGAAGTGTAATCAGTCTGTTTCGGCCTAGTGCCTGCGTTCTTCTTGCTTTCTTCAGGCTCTTTGATGACATAATCGTTTCTCGTATGATCTTGCATATGTCTGCGTACTCTACTTGTTTTTTTTATGGTCGCCGTTATCCACCATTTCTCGTCGTTTCTTTATTAGTGCTCGTGTCAGTGATGATATTCTCGTCACTACGTGCCTGTTGATTGCTTTGGCTACACTTGTCGCACTTAGATGGATCATCTCAGTGATGTTTTCGCTCATGGTGTCGATGTCGTCTAGTTCCTGTAGTGTCTCGAATCGATTTCGCAGTTCGATCGAGTTGGAATTCGACCTTTTTTCCGATTTGTGTGGTATCTACACTCGGTGGTCTCTTGTTTATCAATTTCTTGCTTGTTTATCAATTTCTTCCTTTCAGCCTTGACGTCCAGTTTGATGTTGCTCATTACCATTCTGTGGTCACTTCCGATGTTGACTTGGTTGATGACAGTTACGTCAGTGACCATGTCTGGCCTGTTTGTCAGGATGTAGTCAATTTCGTTCTTCGTTTCTCCATTTGGGCTTTTCCATGTCCATCTCCTCCCTGCTTTCTTCTGGAGCATGGTATTCATGATTTTGTACTTTCTTGGTGTTGCCCATTCTACCAAGGTGTCGCCTCTCGTTTTTCACACCTAGGCCAAATTTGCCTGTTGCCGTTTCCAAAATGTTTGTTCGTTTCCCTACTTGCGCATTAAAGTCTCCCATCACTATCGTGTAGTGGGTTGGCTTTTCTAAGGTCTCATCCACGTCGTTGTAGAAGTTGTCTGTGTCTTCTTCTGAGTATGATGTTGTTGGTGCATATACTTGTACTATCTTCAGTTTGTAGCGCTTTGTTTTGCATATAACAAGTTCTGCTACACTGGGGCTGATGCTGTTAACACTCACTTTGTCTTTCCATCTCTTGTTTATAAGAAAGCCTACTCCTGCTTGGCCGTTGTTTGCTGTGGAATGGTATAGTAGATGGCCGCTTTGTAAGGTAGTGAAGCATTCTTCGCTTCTTCGGACTTCTCCAATCCCAATCACATCACTTGGTTTCCGTAAGTTCTTCCTCCAGTTCTTGTATCTATTCATCTCTTAGTAGTGTTCTTATGTTATATGTTGCTATCTTCAGTCTACTTACCTTCTCTCGGCGTCTCTTCTTGACCCAGAGATTCTTAGTACTCCCTGCACGTAGCCGTAGTTGACCCGAACCGCATCCTTGGTCATAGACTCTTTCGATGCTGCTGGGGATTGGGGGCGTTGGCTTCATTGTATTTTGCATGCTGGTGTTGTTGACCTACCCTTCCACGCTGGCCAGGGCGGGTTGGAAGGGGGGCGACATGGGGTGAACGAAATTACCCAAGTTTCGACACGGCAGCCGAGCCAGTACCGGACCACCATCCAGCCGGCGCCGGAATTCGAACCCTGGTCCCTCTAATCGAGAGTCCGGTACTCTAACCACTCGGTCACTGCGCCCCACCCGTTGACATTAAAGAAATACGGCGAATAACAGAGGAAATGCTTGAGTGTGTAACAATACAGTTGGCAGAAGGTACATTAGAGACGTAAGCAAGTATTGTTGACGGAGGAAACATTTGATCATGTCAATGGGTTAGCCTACGAAACACACCCGCACCCACACACGCACACGCACACGCACACCCACCCCCCCCCACACACAAATACACATAAAAGTGTAATAGAACATAATATTATTATCCCTTTTATAAGCCTCGAGGACCGGCATGACTTACATAAATTGCCTGCATGCAAGCATGCATTCATGCATGTTGTCATGCATGCAATTACACATGTGTGTATGTACATTTGTAGAGATTTTACAAGAAGTAAAAAATCACGCATGACGTGTGAAGGCGTGTTTAAGACCGAAATGTATCATAGTCAGAGTTTCAGTCCGCGGTTCAAAACAACGTTTTCGCCGCAGCCAGAGCAGAGGCCCATCCTCTATCACGAGCCAAATATGACAAAATATTGCGCGCGCGTTCAGTGTTAGTCTCGATTATCCTGGCGCCGTGGTGTGGCGCCACCGTCTGTCGCACACATGAGAGCCTAGATCCGTTGTGACGAAGTCTACTAGTTATCAAATAAAAATATATAATTATACCTTTTTGTTCATTTTGACACGAAGCACTTGAACTAACTTTAATAAGTTTAGAGATGCTTAGGCCCCCCACATAGGTAAGAGAGTTCCGCTTGAATTGCTTATTTGAGGTTTCTGTGAGCCTCAGGGGATGCAGTTGGAGGATTTTTTAAATTACATGAAGGAGGTGCAATTGGAGGTACGAAAGGTGTGCACACTTAGCCAATTATTTAATAGCATTTGATACAAATCTACAGAAACATCAATAGAAATTAACATAATTGTATTTTTTAATGTGTAAAATTCTAAAAACAAATTGGTGTGGCACAAAACATTCTATAGATTTCTTGTAGAATATTCTACTGCATTCTGAGGAAACCTTTATTGTAACGAATTGAAGTAAGCAATTACAACAAATATTACAAATGTTCCCGTATGGGTGGAGTTCTTGGCAGACGTGCTAACAAGTAGACGCCGGTCTCCGTGTACATGCCTGCGATGGCTAATGTAGTTCGGCCTCCGCTGTGCGTTCCGCCCGCCGACACCGCGTCCGCCGTCTGCCGCCACGCAGGACGCGTAGTCGCTCAAGTAGAAGAGCGCGTTACTCGGAGACTGGAACGCCACTTTTCCACCTTCGAACATGGCAGGCGGAGGACTTCGCGAATCGCAATTGCACAAGTTACGATCACACATCGATATGCATGTGATATGTGGCGCACCAAGCCAATCTCGTCTGCACAAGTTGCCCAGGTACGTCTTGGCGCATGCGCGACTCACAGACGCTGCTGTGTAGTCGTCTGCAGACAGCGTCCGGTTGCAACCTGTTGACCACAGAAACACAGGCTGTGACATTACTGGGAGTCAGAGGAGGGTTCAGTCGTTGTCACAGTTTAATCGTATACATCGTGTAGACGTCTTGGTGGGTATTGTTATTCAATAATATTAAGCCCTAGATAAATGAGAAGTTAGACCACGAGTATACATAAGCTGAGCTGCGCTGTCTAGGTTAGACCCTAGATATGTCGAAAGCGACGAAGCCTGGCACACCTGTTTTTCACATGGAAGAAGTGCCCCTTCAGCTTCTCAGATCTCAGTGAGCTGGGTGCAAAGCTGATTGGAACCACCACCGCGCCCTACTTTCTCCCGGAAACAAACTTTGTATGAAGACTTCGTGGAGTTGGAGCGAGATGCGCCTAATAGAAGGAGCTGGTCTAACATGACATAAGAATGTATCATCCAAATACAGCTCCATTTGTTTTGCATATGCACGGATTAATTGGAATGCAACGACGAGATTCAGTATATATTGAAATTGTTCGCTCGAGAGCGGTGATCGGTGCCGACGTCCCTGGCGTGCCGACGACCCTGGCACATCGTCTGCTGGTGCGCGTTATATAACATTAACGTTGACACAAACTGGCCAATTAGACAGGTCGGATTTTCAGAAAATCAAACTTCTAGAGGCATTTTTGGGGAAAAGTGGACAGACAACTTTTTAAACATTATTTGAGGGTGCTGAATCCGATTTTGGTGTCTGTCACCTTGTGACGTCACTCTATGACCTTCAAATTGGCAAGTGAAAAATGGCTGCCTCCAAGGTGATTTCGGCAAACATTTTGTATTTAAATGTGCATATAACATCTTCTGTAAATTATAAACGAACTATTTTGGGTAGTCTTTCTTATCAAACAGTCACCCTAGTGTGGTTAAAAATTAGTTGTTTATATTATTTACCAAGGTCACAAAGGTCAAATAGGACGGATTTTCAGAAAATCAAACTTCTAGAGGCATTTTTGGGAAAAAGTGGAGTTACATGCAAATGGTCGCAACTCTTCTTCTCTTCACCCGTACCCAGAGAGATGGAAATTGGGAGCTCCATTTGAAGAGGTCTGCTCTTCAGTTTAACCATTTAAGATTAGCCCCGGACCAGAGCCAAGAATGATTAAATAGGATCGGGAAGAAGGGAAGTGGCATATTGTTGGCATCACCAAGACATCCACGGCCTTGTGTAGATGGCCGTTGTCCTACAACCTAAGATCACGTACGGCACGTGAAATACCGGAATTGTACCGTCTCAGCCAACATGAAGAGCCAGTTCACGCTGAATCCACAAGAGGAAGGCAGAGGGCGGACCGCCAAGAGGAAGACAACTTTCCAGCGAGGCTTCTCCAACCTTACAAAACATGGCGACACGATATATAACCACACAATATATTGAGAATGATATGTTACAGCCAAAGAGAAAGGACTTGAGCAATTGGACATATCTGTTGAAGAGAGGCGTCTTCCGTGTGATGAATGGAAGGTTAAATTATGAGACCCCATTGCACAAGAACAGAGCGTTGACACGTGCCTCACTGTACGAAACAGACAGAAAACAGTCAAAATCACGGAAAGAGAAGATACCAAAGGCAGACCGGTCAAGTTTGCAGCTGCTGATATTTGCCTATGAGGGTGGACGAAAGGTCAGTGTAGATCAAATCCTTTTTTATTAGCTTTGAAATCCAAAATGGATGCCTTAAACTATGACCAACATACCAATAGCAGCATGTATGGCTTCGGAGAATGTTTGTTGGTGTGTGATGAAACTGACATCAATGTTCTGTGTGTCCTATTAGTTCAGATATGACACAAATTGTGATTGTACATAGTCACCATTTTTAAATCCAACATAGATGCCATAAACAATGATCCAAATACTAATTAGAGTGGTTCTGGCTTTGGAGCATGTTTCAGGGTGTGTGTTGAAACTGAAATCAAACTTCTGAGTGTCTTTGATATTCAGTTATTAATAATTGTGATTGGTCATGGTCACCATTTTAAAATCCAAGTTGGCCCCCATAAATACTGATAAAGGTAGAGCGCAATAGCGCATCGGTAAGAGCTCCAGACACTCGACTGAGAGAACGCGGGTTCGAATCCTGTGCGGCGGTAATAATAATTGATTTCTTATATAGTGCCCCATCCAAATAATTGTTCTGGGGTGCTTTACAATGGCGGTGTCGAACCTTGGGCAAGTTCGTTTACTCTACATTGCTTCAGTTCACTCAGCTGTATGAATGAATACCTGGCGATACACAGTGATGGATATTTGTGTACGAATAGTCTTCGCGCATTAATTGCAGCGTGGCTGAATACTTCCCAGGGAAGTTGAGATGGTATTCGATTAAACTGCCGATTTGTAAACACCCGTGAACGGGTCATTAGTCCCGGATTTGATGGTGTGTAAATAAAGTTTATTATTAACTGCCAGAGAGTAAAGTGTAAAACGCTTTGGGCAGTCCTGAGAACTGGATACTGCGCTATATAAGAACTTACCTTTAAAAGTAGTGCTGAGGTTTGGTGATGTTTTTAGTGTGTATTGAAGCACCTTTTCTATGATCATGCCCCCCTGAACTTTATAAATGCACATTTCTGAGATTTTAGACCAGACTAAATGGGTTTATATGGTTCTGTAGGATCCCATAAATGTCGAAACAACTAATCTTGAAATCTAGTAATCTTCCAGTCATTAGCACATACGGTCTGTCTGTAGAGTATCATACTAAATGTGATAAGGTATCGTGAAAATAAATGTCACCGCCTTGTCTTATAACCCTCCTCCTTAATTCAGGCGTACTGTATTGTTAGGCCTATTGTTTAGTTGGAAACCCATTATAGTCTACGGCATAGAGTGAATTTGAAATGACAACCCGGAAACATCTAGTGACAATCTAACTAGGCATGCAGTGTTGGGGGTCTTTAGAAAATAGCATACTCAGTGACTCTTTCTTGACAGTGTAGCGAACTTGTGTCATGCAATATTCGTCGACCTCGTGGCACCTGACTCGGCCCGGCAAAACGTGGGGATCACTTGGGTTGGTCAAACAGAGATCCCCCGAACAGACGTAGCAGTAGCGATGAGACACGTCCGACCAGTCTGTAATGTGGCACTAGATTATGACAGGTCAACAGGCGAACCATGGTATTCATGGTCTCGTAACTTAATAGGTATGCATGTGAGTTGTAAGTAGGCCTATAATGAATGCAACCTGCGAACGAATGTACACCACCATAGAGCAGCACAAATGTGTGTGTGTGTGTGTGTGTGTGTGTGTGTGTGTGTGCGTGCGTGCGTGTGTGTGTGTGCCTTTGGGTGCGTGTACGTGTGTGTGAGTACGTGTGTTGTATGCGTGGGGCCTACTTGCTTGCGTGTGTGTGTGCGTGCGAGTATAAGTATTTTATATATAATATTGTGTAATTCTTTCACATGGGATAGAAGACATGTAGATCGAAATCCTGAAAGACATCTACACCAACAGCTCGGTGAAAGTCCACCTACACAAAAGAGCAACCAGATCAACATCAAGAAAGTTGTACGACAGGGTGACACCATATCGCCCAAGCTGTTTACGGCAACGCTCGAAAGCATATTCCGAAGACTGAAACCAGACAGCAGAGGCTTGATGATAGACGGAGAATATCGAAGTCAACTTCAATTCGCCGACGACACTCATATGCGCTACTACACTGCAAGAACTACACCAAAAATGCTGCAGGAGCTAGCTGATCAAAGTGAAAAACAAAGTCTGAAGATGAACATTTCGAAGACAAAAAGTTATGCTAGAAAATGACACGCCAATATATATCAGCACCACACAGATAGAGATCATTGAAATCTACGTGTATCTGGGTCAGCGATACAGTTTCAGTGACAAAAACCAAGACAAGGAGATTCCAAGAAGAATCACCGCCGGCTGGACAGCATTCGCAAAAACACCGCAACATCTTCAAGAGTAACTTTGGAACCTGCTTGAAGAGACAAGTCTACAACTCATGCGTACTTCCAGCCATTACATAAGGCGCGGAAACATGGGCACTCACCATCCAGGCAAAGAATAAGCTAGCAGCCGCACAAACGAAGATGGAAAGACGTATCGGGAGAGAGAAACAAACATATGGGTAAGAGAGAAGAAAAAAATCATAGACGTGATAGAACAAATCAGAAGACAGAAGTGGACCTGGGCAGGGCACATCAGCAGACTACGAGATAACCGATGGACATCGCGTATTACAACCTGGAGACCTTACGAAGCGAAACAATCTAGAGGATGACCGGCGGTAGGTGGAGAGACGAATTAGACGAGTACTGGAAGGGCACCATCTGGCAGAGGATAGCGCAAGACAGGCAGATTTGGAAACGACATGCTGATGCCTTCGCCCAACCACGGGATACTACAGCTGCACAATGATGATAATGATGATGGTGATGATTCTTTTAAAATTAGAACCATGCAAGTATATCTGACACACTAAAACACACTATAGAAAACATTAGTATTATATGATAGATAATACGGAACTATACATACAGCTACGACAGCTTTTTTTTGAGGAAAATGGAATATCCATTGCATTTACGATGGATCCTAAATAAAAATTAATTTAGTTGACACGAAGTAAATCTAATTACTGAGTCGACTACATACCGACGTCAACGGCACACAGGCAGGTGTTGAAACCAATCCAACAAACCACAGCACAGCTCCATACAGGTATCGTTTTGGTCATTATTCATAGATATACGCGAAGACGTCGACTGAACTACTGTGATACCACCGATCAGCTTGTAGGCTTCAGTTGGGTGTACGCGACCTACAGTCGTCAACAAACGCTAGAGGTGTAGCAGTGTCTGGGCAACAGCTGCCGACTCCAACAGCTGTAGTGAGTTAATGATACCCCGCCTGAATCAGAAGTCACGATGATTAAATTATAAGTCATACACGCACTGTCATGCCTTAAAATACACAATTAACAAACATGTAGGTCATAGTATTATTACTTATCGTCTACATTCTAAGATATCGCCATCTAACTTTACATCAAACAATATCTATGAGAACAATACTGTCCTCACCTCAGCCAAATACCCGACACTACCCACTCCCTGCCTGGCATTCTTTGGATCTGGACATGTAGAATGATGCAGAAATATATTATGAGTAATCGCATAAAGCAAGGCACTGGTGTGTCTAGTCCAGGACGTTTTAACCAAGGATCCCCTGACATGGCAATTTTATGACAGGCACATTGCATAGTTAAAAGAGGCACGGTTTAAAACAACAGGCAATACACACGTTGCTTTAATCTTTCCTATATAGACCTAGGTTTCTTCCTTGGCGTGGGAGTTATCTTTCTCCACGCTCCCGCGAGCCAAAACTTGTTCAAACTATCAGATTTGGAAGAACTAAAGATCATATTAAATACTATTACACTATGTTGAAGAGGCATACGGCTAGAAGTGGTGATTGCCAGGGTAATATGAAATGCAACACAGAGCAAATTCCAAAAAATATCAGTGTTAGTATGATAGTGTAAAGATGGATTCACCCTAGATTGACCTTGCTGATACAAGTCCTCAACCAAGGACTGCAAAGATTCATTGAGGTCATCATACAGGAACACGGATTGTTGATATATCCTGGTCTTCTTCCTCATCTTCCACAAAGGCCACCATCAAGTCCTGGTTTAGAATTATATAATAAATAAAAGTATATATGCAATTATGCATGCATATGATATACAAAATAATGTTGTTGATATAAAATATGTATTATAATATGGTCGATTCTCACGAAAGGTCGGCTTTTTCGAAATATATTTTAAAACGTGAGTAGTATGTTTAATAACAGACTGGCATACCTTCTCAAAACTGATTATGAAGTACGATATTTTAGCTACAACGACCGTAAACGTTGTTTGGCTAGGCTCAGAAGCAGTGTGTACATATTTGTTTTTTGTAATGTAAAAATATATAATATCCATACAACATGCAATTTGTAAGCTAGGATTTCGTACAATACATATATATATAAAAGTAGATTTAATTACACCTGACACATTCCACTTGATCTTATGAAAGACCATTGACAATGGAAAACATTATTGTTGGGACGATAACTCCGCGAATGGGTAACATATCATATTTTTTATAAAGTGGTAAAAAAATGCGTATCCATACGACTACTCTTAAAATGTCAACACTGTCAACGGTTACGTAGATTAGAGAAACATATTCAATAGACATATAGTATAAGGTATAAGGTGGATGGACATGTATTGTTTTTCTTGGTATTGTGTGGTTCGGTCGATGTACAACCACTCGAATGTGTTCCCATATCCATACGAATAGTATCCATACAACATGCACGGTGTTAAAATGGGAATGAGGAATAGTGATGTCATCTGGTGTTGTTGATTTGTACTACACTGGTAGAGTGGTTAGAGACGCTCTGCGAATCAAACAAAATCGACCTCTACGAAGTAAGTTTTTATAATTTTATGAAAACTTTTGTGCTTAGATGAATTTGTAATTTTGACAGGTATTACTTATAGGTAATGCAGGTTTATAAAATACAAAGCGTTTAGGCGTTAATCGCATGCAGGCTTGTTTTGAAACAAATATGCTTCGCGTGAGCGGTAAATACAGCCAGTCTAGTCTACCTTCACCGATACCTGCGTTAATGCCGATCTGAAGATGATTGTTGTATGGATACGAAGCGATATGTTTGTTGTATGGATACTCGGTTGTGCAAAAAAGTTGCAACTGTGTGCCTCATAATGACTTTGTGTAACATGTAAAGGTATGATATTAATGATAATTACGTATGGTTTATATTTAGTGGGATATGTTCAATTATAATTTATTTGAATTTGGGAATGTTGCGTAAACAACGCAAAAGCTACGTGTTATTTTGAGTTATTCAAACATGTTGTCTTGTCTATGGCAGTTGTTTGCATGTATTATTGCATACATTCTACATTCTCAAGTCATACATAATACGTGTGGCCAGAATTATTAATTTGTGTGTGACAGTGTGTACATTATTGACTCTTTTTGTATGGATACTCGATATCACATCTTGTTGTATGGATACAAGCTGATTTTCTGAAATTGTGTTTGTGCCTGTATCTCTGGTCGGATTGAAGTAAGGTTGGTCAACTTAGTTGCTCTGCTGTTATAAGCATTTTCCACAATTGTTTCTGAATAGGTGCAAAATTAATAAGAAACAGTGTGTTTAGATGAAGAAGAAAATACATATATCCTAATGTCTATGCTTTGAGTGTACGCTAGCTATTTGTGTGTAGTATATTGCAAGGATACTGTCTTTCTGATACATATTGCTTATTTTCACCATACACTTAAAGAATGCCACCGAAACGAGTGCCCACTGCCCAATACGGTGGTGGGAAAAGAAGCGTCAGGTGAACCCGGAATATGGAAAGAAAGAGACGGAGCGAACAGTTGTGCGTGTAATTTTGCTTTATAAAATATTAATGTGTAATCAGAAGTGGTGACAAAATCAACATCACATTAATTATGATAATTATTTATATGTGTATATTCTGCATTTATTTCAGCCATTTCAGTGTAATTATAAATGTGTATTGTAGTCCTATGGTTAGTTATCTACTAGATAATTTAGGGTTTTTTCCTTTTTTTCACAGAAATACAAAAAGACAGTGTCAGAGATGTCGAAGGAGGCAGGCTTAGACAGGAGAAGCTGGAGTCAAATATACAACAAACACAGAGAGCGTCACACCGCCTGGCCAACATCCCTGCGCCAAACATTGCCCTCAGTCCCAGGCGTCGAAGACAACAAGTCAATCCAAGCCAACTTGCTGTACCAAGTATTGTACGTAGCCTCAAACGTAAGCTTAAACAGACCCAAGAGAAGCGAGATCAGTTGCTGGAGGCGGGCCACGGAAAAGAACCCTGTAATGGCGTCGGCGGTGCCGTAAAAAGATGGCAGAAAATGCAGTGAAGAAAGGTGCCGTAATATCGGAAGCAGATTCCTTCTTTAATTACTTTCGGATGGCTGAATGCAAAATGGAATTCATCTGTGTGACGTCAGCACATGTTACAGAGTGTCGTGACATCATCGGCTCATGGGAAATAACACCAGTAGATGGGCTCATGTCGGCACACGCGATGGTCGTTATTGGTCGTCAGTTATGGATGAGGGAGACATCCTGCTTCAAGGATTGCTGTTTTAAAGATGACCAGTTCTCCACTACGTGTCCAGGATGGATACAGACAAAGGTGTCCGTCACTGCAACTGGTCATCAGGCAACAACAGCAAACAATGACGACACACCCGCTGAGTCACTATCCTGTGATGACCACGAGAATGGTGATGACGAAGTCCCCCTCATTATGCCATCACCCGGAGACTACATAGCCATTGTGTACCGCAAGAAATGGTACGTGTCCAAGGTCATTAAGAAAGAGGATGACGAATTCTTCATCACCAGTCTTACTCCAACACGTGGCAAGTGGCGCCGGGGGAAGATCGATGAGATGTACATTGGCAAGGAGGACATCCTCTGTAAAGTGTCTGAACCAGAGTATGTCAACAAGCCATTCCCCCATCTGATCGGGCAAAGGTTGAACGTGCATTTGAACGTTTCAGTGCAGTATAGGGCTTCATCGATGATGTCGATTGTTTCTTAGGTATTCATGTTTTGGTGACATCATATAATTGATGAACTGTACAACAGCAATTACTAATTCTAAAGTGTAATCTTCCATTACTAGTTTGTGTTACTTATTAATTACTGTGTAATTGTTGGTTTTAACTTAGTTACATGTACTGATATGCTTAGTAATATGTTGATCATGTTCTATGTGCTCTACGCAAGTTTGCTGGTGAGAATAGCCCATACATTAGCTTCAGTAGGGTGACATCGTATTCATACAACGTTGTGTATCCATACAACAAACGCCTCTTATTGGACTAATCCATTAATACAGCCGCTTGCACAATGTTTTCAATTGCATTACGTTAAATTAGTGGTGCTATTTGTTTATTACGCACAAATACTTGTTTGATAAGGAGTCGCTGCTGTGAGATCTGTGTGACTTTGAATAATTCAAGTTTGGCATAAGCGTAAAGACTAATACTGATGTGTTTACTCACTATGAAGCCTTCATATGTTTATATTGATTTCGTTATGGGTTATGCAAGTTATACGAATATTGATGCAGTAGGACGTCGGGTATCCAATGTGCGGGTTTACAGTATCCATACAAAACCATAGTATCCATACAACATTCATTATTCTCAGACGTATTTAGGCATTTTCGCAACTTGTTTACGTTTTTTGTTTCGTACATATGATGATATTTGGTGTGCCAAGTCATAGATTGATGTATGGTTTACATTAAATGTGTTTGCGTTAACAATGATGTAACACTGAGCAGTAACATGTACTTCTTTGTAACTGTCAACTGACAAACAAAATAAATAGTTGTTTTAAAACGATATATATGATGTTTATTATACAGAAATGAGTAATTAATTATACATTATCTATACCAAAAGTTCCTATCAAGTGTTGTTAGTTAATCAGGCCCTGTTCTTAACTATGACGTTGATTCAACCAAAGCAGACGTTGAGTATCCATACAACATACGTCTATCTAGTGAGATAACACACACAGTCAGTCATTAGTAAATTGTAGCAGTGTGCCACTGGGATATACAACATCTCAACTAAAACATGAGCTCAATATTTAGTTAATGACGGCTTCTTCTTTTAAACTCCAGTTATTGATGTGCTATCATGTATAAATAAAACGTGAAAAAAGAAAATGTAACAACTTTGTAAGTGTGACAAATACAACAAACACAGCAAGTTAGGCCAAAAACCTTGAATGCCTCTCGTGCATTAACATATCGAGCATATTTACCAACCAAAACAATATATGATATAGAATAAGTTACACGACACGTCAGTGTTATCTCACGCAAACCAGCGTGCATTTGTATGCACAGTAGCACGTCAGATTTGGATGATATAGTGAAATGTATCCATACAAATGCACGCTTTTAATTATATAAATATATAATTATACATATTTTACATCAACAACATTATTTTGTATATCATATGCATGCATACATACTTTTATTTGTTATTTAATTATAAACCAGGACTTGATGACCTTTGTGGAAGATGAGGAAGAAGACCAGGATATATCAACAATCCATGCATATATGTATATATATATTCTTCTACATTATCATGATTATGGTACAGAATAAAATGTTACACATAGTTTGTTCAAAACAGAAGTTTATTTAGTTTTATTGAAACAGCTTTAGCATAGGCAAAATACTGTTCTGTGCTGGTGTTGATCAAAGATATCCCCACACACCCCATACAGCGTTCGAAATAGCACTTGTCCGTTTGTCCGGGACAAGTGATTTTTGGCCCGGACAAGTAAAATGACTCTACATGGTTATCCGGTGGACAAGTGAAAATGTACAGTAAATAGTGAAGCGTGCAACATTGCAACATTTTTATTTGACGAAATTCAAACGTAAATGAAGTTCGCTAGCAATCGCGCGCGTTCGCAATTTTGTTGGTGTGTCGGAGTCTTGTTCCGCCGCCAGCGTTAACAGGGTCATGCGGAGCGCACCGACCTAGCTCTGTCATACGCATAGGACAGACTCGGCATCAGCCATGGTTGATCGAGGCTGTATTTCACACAATCGTAAATCGTTCAGTTTGGCCGACGTACAACTTGCTTCCGCGCACGGATCATATTTGATGAACTTTGGAAATAGTAGACTTTATATCGCTACCTGTTATTTGAATAAGTATATACAAAGTTTTATCCATTATTACGCCTAATCCACGCGGACTCGGCAGTCTTCCAAGACCAAGTCATCGAACTGTTGTTAGCCGATCCAGATCGGTGACAATTTTCAAAACTTGTAACTGGCTCTCCGGTAAATGTATAGTGCTGGTTAATAAACGGAATATTAATGAAATTTCATAAATGTTGTTGTATCTATGTAACATGTATATTAACCATAAATTGCGAGTTTTTGAAACCGAATTATGCAAGACGCGCGGCCGGGGACGGTGCGCCAACCGCCGTTGACATGTCGGCTTTCGCCAACTACGGCGGTCTGCGCGCGGCAGCAACGTTATGACGTAACTAAATCTATAAATTATATTCCGCCTGGTAAATGTAATTCGGGCACCGTTAAAACTGTTTTATCATAACTGAAATGGTAATATAACACTTAGGAAAATTACGCGTTTGTTTTGCTGATGATCAATTGAATATTATCTTCGTTTATAAAATACAGAACTATGTTAATATTGAAGTTCATAGAGGTTGAAAAAATATTCTCATATTAGGTCTACATAGTTTATTATGATTTTTTTACATCATATTCTGGCTTTGTATTGATCGTGTTCCTGTTTGAGTGGCGTCTTCAGTGACAAACTGGTGCAACAATTTTACATCAATGTTATACGTTATATATATACCATATTAAACATAAACAGTTTTTGCAACATTATAAAACGAAAATAGCAAGGAAAACAATTGTCTAATTCCTATTATCGTAATAATTATTTGTTATTAATAAAAGCGTTCATATCAGTATCACTAAAATATTGGTATACTTCATGTAACGTGTCTACTTTTAATATTCGTGATGAACAGTAATGGACCGGAAAATAGTTGCAAATATAGTTTTGCAATTAAACAATTTGCAGATTAAATCAAATTGTGTCGTTAATCACAAGTCACTCAGATGTACATGCAACGAAACAGCAGGAACACTGTGTTGTTGTCATAAAATAAGACAGACTTTTACGTTTTTTCCGAAGCTTCGATTCCCCTTGACAACCACTCGGACATTTTGGCGGACAAGTAGATTTCAAAACTTACTTGTCCGGCGGACAAGTAAATATTCTGGCTTATTTCTATTGCTGCCATATATGGGGTAAAATACATTTGTATTTGAAAGTATTTAAATACTTTTTAAAAAGTATTTGTATTTGATATTTATGAAATTAAAGTATTTGTATTTAAACAAACAGAACCGTAGACACAAACGAACCTTAAACACTGCGCCTGTTGTGAAATCGACCTCACTGTCAGGTTAAGCGATATATGTGATTGTAACTGCCATGACACAATGTCATATCCCCAGAGCAGTCCGATCACAACGTATATCGACTGTGATCGTACATCGACCAGTCACCAGGCACGCAACAAATGAACTGCAAACATCCTCACAAATACGTGACAACTACTACAATTACTCTGACATTAACATACAATCCTTACAACTGCACAAACCTTGCTCTGCTAAATACAAGATCCGTCAGGAACAAAACTGATTTCATTACTGATTATATCCACGAACATGATCTTGACATCATCGGGCTTACAGAGACGTGGCTGGCAGATGACCCCAAGGACATCCTAAATACCAGCAAGTTGACCCCAGATGGATACAACTTCGTCCACCAACCTCGGCCCGACCGACGGGGTGGAGAATGGGTATTTTATACACGTCGTGTATCAACATGATCTTATCGCGACAGTGGTCAGCATTGTCCTTCCGGTGCCTCGGGGTAGTGTTTGCTACACCATCAAGTGTTATCAGGTCATTACTCGTTTATAGACCTCCATCCATAGGCCGAGGCGGAGTTTCTTTCAAAACGTTTATGGCCGAGTTCACCAATCTCCTGGAACTTTTCACAGCACAGTTGACTGGACTAATTATCGTAGGCGATTTTAACATCCACTATGGACAGGCTGGAAATAAAGACCCAAACGACTTCTTTGATCTCCTGAACGTCACCAACTTGCAGCAGCATGTTCGTGAATCGATACACACCATCGGCAATATTCTGGACCTTGTAATTTCACCATCGTCAGGAAGCGTTGTGACACCAGTGACGGTGCGATCCCTGCTCATCGATCACCACGCTGTACATTGCAGCAGGACTGGGGCAGAAGTACTCGTTACTCGTACTCATTGGTACTTGAGTACTGATTGAGTACTGAAGTATTTGTTACTCGTACTTTTACTCATATATATTAAAGCACTCATACTCGTTAAAATATGAATATTTACGAGTACTTTGGGACTACTCTGGGAATACTTTGTTTGTATTTTATCATAACATCATGTATTATGATCTTCAGTACAAATGTATCATATTATGCACTGCTGTCATGATATTCTCAGGTGTAGGTCAGTCCAGTGACTAGATTTCTACCAGTCCAAATTTGTTTTGGTGTTACAAAATTTGTCAGAATGCGTGACTGCGCAGCAGGAGGAGCAGTTGGACACATGATTAACGAAAATTATATTAAGTATACGTGCTCAAGTACTTTCAAAAGTACTTGTACTCGTTACTCGAGTACTCTCTCGGATGAAGTACTCCTTACTCGTACTGTACATATCACAGTACTCGTAGTCGTTTCTCGAGTACTTTAGTCGGGTACTCGCCCCAACCCTGCATGGCAGAACTGTCGCAACAGTATGACACTTCCTTGGAAGAACTGTTAGACAGCCACGCTCCATTGATCACACGGTCAATTACTGTGCGCCCCAACACGCCTTAGCACACAATGGAATTATCGCTTGCTAAGCGAAAGCTCCGACAAGCAGAGCGGAAATGGAGACTGACATAGCTGCAGATTCACCGAGACATCTACACTGGACAACGTGAAACTTACAAAGAGCAAATACAGTCTGTGAAAGCCAAATTCTACACAACAAAAATTGATGAATGTGCACGTAACAATTAACAAAGCACTGTTCAGGATCATGGATGACCCGATGAAGAGAAAAACTGCTCCAAAACTGCCCAGTATTGTGTCTGGTATCTTGTCTTGCACAGTCAATGCGTTTTCCGGCATCACCACAGACGGCGTTCTCTCTTTGGTGAGGAAGTGTCCAACAAAATCAAGCGCGCTTGATCCACTTCCTACCTCACTCGTGAAAGCCAACGTTGACATTATTGCGCCGATATTAGCTACAATCATCAACATGTCGCTTGAGTCGGGGTCCGTGCCGGTCAACTTCAAACATGCTGTGATCACACCGCTATTAAAACCAAACCTTGATTCAGATTCGATGAACAACTACAGGCCTATATCGAACTTATCATTTGTTTCAAAGTTACTGGAGCGCCACGTAGCAGTCCAACTTCACCAGCATCTAGACAACAACCATTTGATGGACATTTTCCAAAGTGCGTACAGACAACATCACAGCACTGAGACAGCACTGGTGCGCATTCAGAATGATCATCTCCTTTCCCTTGACAAAAGGAAAGGTGTGCTGGCAGTGCTGCTCGATATGAGTGCGGCGTTTGATACTGTTGACCACTCGATGTTAATCAACCAGCTGCGCAACATAGGCATTGGAGGCATCGCACTGAAATGGCTGGAGTCATACCTGTCGAACCGGAGTCAGTCAGTGTGCATCAGTGGCCACAACTCACATAGAACATTGATCGAGTCTGGCATCCCACAGGGGTCTGTGCTGGGCCCAATCCTCTTCTCCATCTACACTCTGCCATTGGGTGCTATCTTCAGAAGGCACAAGCTGCAATACCATCTCTTTGCAGATGACGCCCAACTGTATGTTGACCTGAGTGGAACGCGGGATGGAGAAGCCGCTGATGCGGTTGACCGCATCGAGCAATGAATCGAAGAAGCGAAGCAGTGGATGTCAGACCACAATCTACTGCTGAACGAAAACAAAACCGCGAGGCTATTATCATCACGGCACCAAATCGTAAACATCTGCATGACGTTTCGTGTGTTAGTGTATGCGGATGTAACATTATTCCGTCACCGACCATCCGCAACTTCGGGATTACGATCGACTCTGAACTAACAATGTCGTCACACATGACACGGATGTGCAAGTCATGCAGCGTACTACCACCTCTACGCAATTTCAAAAATAAGACATTGTCTTACTACTGATGCGTGTAAGACACTAGTCCATGCCCTGGTGAGATCTTGCGCATGCGTCAGGTGTAGTCGAATCCGTTTTATCGCTCCGATATTTACCGATATTATTTACGATTTCCAAACGTTTCTTTCGTTCATAAATTAATGAGGCACTCGTATAACTACATCGGAATATAATCCCACGGTTGTAGTTGCAATCTGACATACCTAAACCAAGTTTTTGACAAATTAGCTTCCCTAACAGCCAGCCTAAAACCTACAAAACAAGATGGCGAACTAGTAAACAACGGGTATAAAGCGCGCGAAACCCAAATCACCCCCAAATCAACTCATAAATCGGTGCATTCTCCCAATGACAAAGTAAAACCTATGTTATTATCATTACTAGTTCTGTTTATATACTATCAGAAACCAAGCTGAAATAAACAGTAAACACAATAAACTGTATACCAATAAGTGAGTGCATAGACCAGTCCATAGTCAGACTGCACACAGGGAAGTGTCGTGTTAGTTGGGTTTTCAGTTTGACTCATGAACCAGTGTGAGCTGGTTCAACATACACACATGTAAATATATACTTTCACATAAAGCTTGCGTATCATACTGTTACAAATCCGGATTGTAGGCTGTCGAAAAACAGCAACAACAACAACTAGTCACTAAACCTTTTACACGGACAGATATTTTATAATTATTTATCTTTAATTTTTTAATATTACCTCAGTACACGTTTTAAGTGTGGGTGTATTTAAGTGTGGGTGTGTTTCTTAATAACTACTTGACCATTTTATCAATTCTTAACCACTACCACTCGAGTTGGTGACATGGCAGGCTCCGTACGACATACCCCTACAAGATGCACTTTTAGATGTACCCTATTCATGATTTTATGTCTGCAGATCACTTTTAGGTTTTTAAATGATCCCAATTTCAAAAAGTTTGAGAGTTTCCAGAGCAACACAAACGAGACCTATGTCAACGCCAAAGCTAGACAAGACATCCATTCTGTCACGTCCTACTACATTTACAGTCCCATATGGAAAACCATAGCCCAATTGAAATGTCTCAAATCCAGCACCTCCACTGGATTACTGATCACTCCTCTACCGTACAAACCCAGAACAACAACAAAATTCTCCATACTTCTATGCATCATGCTATCAGGAGATGTTCAACTAAATCCAGGCCCCTCTAAATGTCACTCATGTAAGAAATCACTAAAGTCTAATGCACTCATCCTAACTTGTAATGATTGTAATAAATCAACACACATCAAATGCGCCAGGATATCCAGACAAGAATTTAACAACACTTACATAAACCTAATTGTACCATGGCACTGATCAAATTGCTCAGTACCCTGTGGCATTTGCCAAGGGGATGTCCTAAATGACCATAAAGCAATTCAGTGCGACCACTGCCTAAACTGGATCCACACACAATGAATGACAATGAATACAAACGATTAATAAATTCCACATGTTCGTGGGCCTGCCCCGAATGCAACAACTTAAACATTACAAATTCTTTCTTCAGAGATACAGAAATCCCAACGGCAAATCCCTTTTATCCCCTGGACAGTAACAGTCATAACCTAAACGAAACCACCAACAGCAATACAACTAATAGCAACAAAGCATATAGACCGAAAAAGAGACCAAACTTCATATGCACCCTCATAAACTGCTAAAGCGTTAAAAAGAAAGCATCGAAGCTCTAAACAATCTACACAACCCAGACATCATCTGTGGCACTGAATCATGGTTAGATCCCTCAATAAAAAATTGAGAAATATTCCTAAGCAACTTTAACGTCTTTAGAAAGGACAGAGAAACAGACACTACTGGAAGGGGGGTATTTCAAATATCAAAAGATGACCTCATCATAAACCACCTACCAGACCTAGACACTAACAGTGAGAGCATTTGGACTGAAACCCAGATAACAGGAATGAAACCAATAATCATGTGTACCCTCTATCGTGCCCTAAATGACTCTCATGGAACTCAAATCGAAGAACTAGACCTAGCCCTTTCTAAATTAGGTAGCAAGATCAACACACATAATGTCATAATTACTGGCGATTTCAACCTCCCAAATTCACCAAGTCACACCTAACAATGGATACAG
This sequence comes from Escarpia spicata, assembly GCA_963995525.1. Lineage (NCBI taxonomy): Eukaryota > Metazoa > Annelida > Polychaeta > Sabellida > Siboglinidae > Escarpia > Escarpia spicata. The sequence goes on from OZ023205.1 coordinate 30,927,647, forward strand.
TACAACTGCTGCCAATAAATTACTCTCTCTTACAGAGGAACATGGACTGATCCAACATGTCAAAGAACACACACACAGACAGGGAAATGCCAATAATATTTTAGATCTTGTCTTCACCAACAGACCTGGGTTAATAAAGAAGATAAATGTAGTAGACGGAATAGCAGACCATAGTACAGTCCTCATTGATGTAAACATCTCGCCCAAACGCAAACATCGTCCAAAACGTAAAGTCTTCATTAGAAATAAAGCCGACAACATTAACATCCAGAAATCTCTTGAAAACTTTACACATGAATACTTCTCTCAAAACCAAAACATGACAGTCAATGACAAGTTGAATCTTGTTTCCACGAAAATCATCAACATTATGAACCAATATGTACCGCACCGTCTTACTACTTCAAGACACAATCTTCCCTGGTTCAATAAAGATTTAAAGAAAATGTGCAAAAGAAAGAAAAAGCTATATAACAAAGCAAAAAGAACTAGAAATCCAGAAGACTGGAAAGAATTATGTGACATCAGGAGAAACATGCATAAACACCTTCGTTCTGCTAGACTATCCTACATAAGTCAATTCCTGACAACAACAATAACAGAGAAACCTAAATCATTTTGGAGCTTCATTTCTAAACTTAGACAGGATAACCAGGGCCAGGGGACCTTAACATTGCGGGTAACATCATTAGCGACGACAAACATAAAGCAGAAGCCTTAAACAATCAGTTCCAAAGTCTCTTTACACACGAAAGAAAATACCAGATATGGCCAGAAGTCCACATGGAGAAATCCCCAAACTAACAATTTCACTTAAAGGAGTACTTGATAAACTTTCCAAAATTAACATTTCTAAATCGCAAGGACCAGATGGCATTCCACCATGGTTCTTAAACAGATATGCCGCTCATCTAGCACCAGTAATACATGGCATGTTCCAATCATCTGTTGACTCTGGACAAGTCCCCAATACCTGGAAAGAAGCCAATGTAACAGCAATTTTTAAGAAAGGAAGTAGAGCTAACTACACACCAATATCCTTAACATCTGTGGTTTCTAAACTTCTTGAACACATCATACATAGTCACATTATGAAACACCTTGAACAGCACCACATTCTAACTGACCACCAACATGGCTTCCGTGCCAAAAGATCAACTGAAACACAATTAATTCAAACAATCCATGACATGAGCAAATCACTTGATGAGAAGAAATCTGTAGACATGGCCATCCTTGACTTCACCAAAGCATTCGATAAAGTTCCACATAAAAGACTAATCCACAAACTCAAACACTATGGCATCACAGGCCCAATATCATCATGAATAAATAGCTTCCTTACAGGGAGAACTCAACGGGTTGTTATAAATGGATCCAAGTCAACATCAACTCAAGTCATCTCTGGGGTACCACAGGGCACAGTACTGGGGCCCCTACTTTTCCTACTTTACATAAATGACCTGCCAGACAATCTTTCCTCAACTGTTCGCCTTTTTGCAGACGACTGCCTGTTATATTCACAGATTAAAACTGACCAAGACACATCTGTCCTCCGAAACGATCTGCTCAAACTTGAGAAATGGCAACACACGTGGCTTATGAAATTCAACCCCACTAAATGTTATACAATGACAATAGCCTCAAGAAAACCGACACCAAACCTCTACACCTTCTGCGGACAACAACTTAAATCTGTTGAATTACACTGTTATATTGGCATACATATATAAAATACATTAAATTGGACAATACAAAGCAACTCAGTCACAAAAAAGCACAACAGACATTGGGAATTATTAGAATAAATTAAAATAAATGCCCAACCCAAATAAAGTCCATAGCCTACACAACCCTTGTCCGCCCTATACTTGAATATGCGTCAGCATCATGGGATCCACATTGCCTAAGAAATATCAAACTCATAGAAAGAACCCACAGACAAGCAGCCAGATTTTGTAAGAACAACTACTCTAGAGAGCCAGGAACGGTAACACAACTCCTTAAAGATCTCCAGTGGGACACCCTCCAATCAAGAAGAAAAACCCAAACACTTAGCATATTATATAAAATGGAACATAACCTCATAGATATCCCAATAGATCAATACATCAAACGCAACACGAGTTGCTCACGTAAACATAATAAACAGTTAGTACAAATCAGGCACTCGACAAACATATTTGGAAGCAGCTTTTTCCCAGTCACAATAAAAGAGTGGAATTCTCTACCTCCAAGCATTGTATCAAGTACATCACTGAATTCATTCCAGATTAGTCTAGCCCAACACGTAACAAAATTATCCATAAGAGCCACCATGCGCACTGGCGTGATGTGTCCATAGGACATTTTGCCAGTCAAAATACAGATACATATAGATACAGATACATCGCGGCTGGACTATAGTAACGCGGTGTACTGAAACATTTCGTCTTGAAATATATGGTCGATTTTCAATTGTGCGCATGCGCGGTGCCCTATATGGGTCATATTGAGTCACGTGCAAATTTCCCGGCAAGCTTACTGAAATATTCGGTCGTTGGATGTTGCAGCGTGCCCAGGTGACTGTAAGTTCCGAATGCTATTGGAATTCCCATTTGCATTGGATCAATGTATTTTTTACATGTACACCTGCAGGGTTAGAGCTATGGTTGGACGTGGTCGCTGTACCCATCTGATCTGTCATTCTGTGGCCCACACACGGATAGCCTAGGGCTAGGCTCTAGCGTGTTCACTGACACTGTCAGTGTCACTGACTGACACTTGCATGACATCCATCCCCCCCTCCGGCTGCAACACTTCTTCCACTTTGTTTAGGTTTAGACTTAGGCTGAGTTTGATACTAGTCTTAATATGATACTAAGACTGCCTGTTATGCCCGCAATGCCTATAACCTATGGTTATGTCATGGCTACAGCTATGCCTATGCCTATGCCATGGCTATGACATGGACATAGGGACATAGCCATGGGTTAGTTCCAGGGTTGTGGGTTAAGTTAAGGTTACGTTATCAACAACAATATTTTGCTTTTCCCAAGCCTAGACCTATAATTTATTACCTTATATCATGACCATTGCTGTGTAGGGTACATGCTGATGGCAATGGTTATACATAAATTATGCAATTAAGGTCTAAGCCTATAAAGTTTAGCATACACGACATAAAAGTAAAGGTAAGTTCTTATATAGCGCAGTGTCCGGACCAGTCCTCAGGACTGCTCAAGGCGCTTTACACTTTACTCCCCTGGCAGACCTGTTCAATCGAACACCATCTCGACTTCTGTGGGAAGCATCCAGCCACGCTGCAATTGATGCGTGAAGACTAATCGTACACAAATATCAACCACTGTCTATAGCCAGGTACTCATTCATACATCTAAGTGAACTGATCGACACGGCAGCCCATGTCTCTACCCCTGAGCCACTGTGCCCTACATAGACATAGTCATAGCTGCCATAGCCAAGCCCAAGGCATAGCCATTGGCATGTGCATAGGCATGGACAAGGTTATTCTATAGGCATACCCATAGGCAGTCTAGGCTAGTCTAGCCGATCTCCAGCAGGTTGCGCCCGGTGTTGTTGTAGAACAAGTTATAAACTTCAGTGGCAAAACAAAATGGCTCAGTGACGTTATCGTGGAACGGACTGGCCCCATGTCATTCAGTCCACGTTCGCCTCGAGGATGGGAAAGTAGTGCGTAGACACCCTGACCACGTGAGGAGTTGTTGTGTGATTGGTGATAGCTCGGTGCCGGAGAAGACACCATCTTCTGAATTGCCTCTTGAATTGTCTCCCAAACTGCCTCCGGAGGAACCTGTTCATGCAGAACTGCCTGACGTACCGCTTGTCGTACCACGTGACGTACCGCATGACGTACCACGTGACGTACCGCATGACGTAGCTCAGCCAGAGATGGAATCTCCCCATACATCTGAACAGAACAGTACAACCAGTGCAAATCTTCGTAGATCAGTGAGAAACTTAACTTATGAAGTGATATTCACGATCACTCGTAGGAAAGTGATTGGAAAAGAAATTGTGAACGTTGGTAGTGGCATGTTGAATAACTTTAGTTAAAACTTAACGTTTGGTATATATATGCTTTTAGTTAATCATTATTCTTGTTGAGTACTAGAACTCCACGAACATTGCGTTAGAGAACTCCAGGGACATTGAATTATAACACTGAGTTATATTTGTTTAGCAAACCAGTTATAATATTATAATCAAGATGGTGTGCATGAATAAACTGTGCGACAATTGATTTGACGTTTACATCTACTCAATTAATGCACTCACAACCTAGGCTAAATATGATCAAAGCTAAACATGTATCATTGGGCATAATAATAAAAATTATTATGATTACAGGTAGATTAGATTTATGAAAGCCATTTTTATAAATTGTACACATTCAGTCATGACTAATACATACACATATTCTCTCCCAATTCAATTGTTAGTACAAAACAAACACCATCAGACGGTGAATCTATAGATTTTGCCCAGTATAGTAATTATAATATCCTAATAGTAATACTATCCTTAGTAAATTCATGATTTGTTATTATTATCAACATTATTTGATGCATGCAGCCTACAACTTTTAACTGAACTTAACTATGCACAATCGTGTACATAATTACAGTTATCAACTTGTAATGAACACGAACTATATAACAGCAACAAACAGTCGTTCCCATATTCTTAAATGTAGGCTAATTCAGTAATTGCAGTGACATTGGCCCCAATTAATTATTCATGCAATAATAACACAGTTCAAGTATGATGATATTATCAAAAGCAAGCTTGCTTTCACAGCGACAACTGGCAACGTAACAGTCAAATGTTTAAGACCAAAGTTTCGTGTATGTAGCCTAATGAAATATTTGGTATATTTGTTTCCTCTCGTGCATTTCATCACTACACAATACGTAAAGGTCATAGGTCAAAATCTACCAAATATTTCAGCGACCAAATGTTTCGTTTAAGTAATGAAATATTCGGTTATCTATTTCCGCTCGTGCGCATACGACTTCTGTGCCGACCAGATATTTCAACGACGAAATGTTTCGCTACAGGTGTACAGTACGGCATCACCGAGGCACTTAGAACAAGTTGCAGATGGTACAGAACTCGGCGGCAAGACTTATCTCAAGACACCGAAAGCACCAGCACATAACACCTGTGCTGGTCGAACTGCACTGGCTTTCAGTTCGCTGGCGTATCCAATACAAACTGCTGGTTTTCACGGCTTTACATGGTCTTGCTCCAGCGTATATCCAATATCTTACAATACCGTATACGCCCACCCGCAACCTCCGATCAGCTGATCTACATCTGCTTGTAGTCCCGCGCTGCAACTTAGAGGGCTACGGCAGACGAGTTTTCTCCGTGTTTGGACCTACGCTCTGGAACGCTCTGCCAATAAACGTTCGTCAAATAGACACTTTGAATAAATTCAAAACTTGCCATAAAACTTATATATTTAAGCAGGCGTACTTCGACTAAGAACTGTGCTGTAGGACACTTTTTATGAACATGTATTTAATCAATTAATTTATTTCTATTATATAATATTTTAATTTATTTACTATTATTTATCTTTTAATGAAATTGTGTATATTATATATTCTTTTACTTAATTATCTTAATATATGTGCAAATATGTCATGTATTTTAGTCACATTATATATATATATATACACAATCTTGTAAATCGTAATAATTATTATATTTACCAGCATCTTTATACATATATATTTTTACATTTGTTTCCATGTACGTTTTATAATGTGTGTACGCACCTATGAACGGGCTGGTCCCGGAGAACTGGCGCTATAGAAAGGCTAGTAATAATAATAAATACTTCTGCAAAGTACTTGAAATACTTTTTCAAATTCATTTGGCATGGGTATCAATATTGTTTATGCCTGTCTTGTAATATTTGAGTCAAACAATTTTACTCGGTTATTTAATAATTCACCGCTTTTTCCACACTGAAATATTGACAAGATAAGACCATCATGTCATCGAGATCACTGTGAGGGAAGCCAACATTAACTTATGTGTCAGTTGTCATTGTGATGCAGTTACCAACAAGACTCTGTTGCAGTGACCTGCCTGTATTTTGATCATGGTTTCCAACCTACCTAGCTAACCAATGTGGCTGATAAGGCCTGCTATTGTGTCAAATATTTGCTTGCTGTCTGTGGGTGTTGAAAGGAAGATGATGGCTTCTCACGTCAGGTGGCATCATCATAAGGCAGCTTTTTCTTATATACAAATTAATTGCCCATGAACCTACAAACCATGGCTGGTAAGCCTCAGTCCATGGTGTTCAAGTTCTTCAAACAGTTTTTTTGTTTTAGCTATATTGTAATGTCATTTGGTGAAACGTATTTGAAATACTTACCAATGTATTTACAAGTATTTAAATACTTTTACATTTCAAAGTATTCAAATTTGATCTCCTCAAGACTATTTGTATTTAAATACATTCCAATGTATTTGACCCCATATCTGACTCTATTAGACTATAATTTAGTAATTGTGCATCAAAGATCAACCATATAGATCTATCAATCTGTGTTCTCCCATTTTGTTTAAAAGAAAATTGTTGTAGCCCATACCATTGTTACACTGTTTTGGCCAAAATGTAGACGTAGATCTAATAAAATTATCAGACAGTTATATAACATCACAAGCATGTCCCTTACAATCATGATTGCTTATTTATTGTCATATTATATCTGAGTTCACGCATCGCAAAATTACGTGACGATGCGGGATTGTGATTTGAGATTTCTCAAACCTATAAAATGTGCATGCGCACAGAATTGTAACATGCCAGCCAAGTTGATTACCAATCGGAGCTGCCATTGTTGTTGTGTTATCAGTTCGGTTACAAGTATTGTCGTTATCGTGCTGATGATGTGAACGGCATGTTAGATGTGAACGGAACTGTTTTATTGTGTTCATCCGCGTCGGCCCATAGGGCATATCACAACACCTCCCTTCTAAGAATGCAATAATAATTATTGATTACGATTAAAACTTGCATTACAACTGAACGATGCATGAGTTGTCGTAAGGCTAATGTATGTCAATTAATACAATAGTAATAACTAAATTGTAACATGCATACAATCATAAGTGTGTGTATCCTGAAACATGCTTGTTTAAGTAGGCTACAGACAACATTAATTGGGCTGACAGTTGATGTACACATTAACTAACTGGTAGATATAAACGTTAGCTGAACTAGCTATAAACATTAGCTAAACACAATTACTACAGATCAAGCATCTGAACTGGCTTGATATGTCGACCGTAACGCGACACTTTCACGTTAGTGAGCTCCTCAGATTGCACGACCGGAGGATCGATTGATGGCTGACTGAGTTCTCTCAGAGTCCTGCGATTGCGACGGACACTGCTGCCGTCACTATCGACAACATAGGAACGAGGGGTACCAGGGTTAGTATCGACTAACTTAGCAGGACGTTTGAGATCAGTGATCCACATATCGTCTCCTACAGAGAGTGGATGAAGCTCCTTCGCACGGTGCTTCCTGTCGAAGTTTAGCTTCGACGAAGCCCTCGACTCAGCCTCTTTATGACGAACCTGTACTGCGTTAGGCAATTCAGGCTGCAACACCTTAGGATGCGCTGGAACAGTGGATCTCAACTTCCTACCCATCAGAAGTTCAGCAGGCGATACACCATTGCCTAGCGGTGACGTCCGATACGCAAGCAAACCCAAGTATGGATCATCTGCCTTTTTCATGATCGACTGCACGGCGCGTTCGGCCGCCCCGTTGGATTGTGGGTACCTGGGAGAACTAGTCACGTGTTGAAAGTAGTACTTTCCTTCCGAGAACTTGCGGAATTCGTCTGATGCATACTACGGACCATTGTCCAACGTAAGTATCTCGGGAATACCATGACGAGCGAAGTGTGACTTCATGTGCTAGATCACTTCATGAGTACTGAGCTCAGCTAGCAATGACACCTCAATGAAACGAGAGTAGTAATCTACTTGCAGCAAGTACCAACGTTTCTTGCAGTAAAACAGGTCACTGCCTATATGTTCCCACGGTCTGGTCGGAAACGCTGTTGGCAACAGCGGCTCAGCAACATCATTGGCCTGTGTGCGACATGTGTTGCAGTTTCGTACCATCTCTGCGATTCTCCGAGTCATGCCAGGCCACCAAACCAACTGTTTGGCACGTTCGCGACATTTGGTTATCGCGAGGTGACCCTCATGTAGACGCTGGAGAACGTCAAGACGTTCAGATTGCGGGATCACGATCCTGTTCTCATACACAAGAACGTCATCTACGATCGTGAGTTGCCCTCTGCTTTCCCAGAACGGTCTGAGAAGAGAATCAGCAGACGATATGTACGGAGGCCAACTAGTTCGCACATACTTTGCACTTGTGCTAGTACTTCGTCATGAGCCTGAAGTCGACGCATTTCGACTAACCGTTTAGGAGACGCACATAAGTTTATCGACTGTTCTGCATAGGACTCTGCCTCCTCTACAAAAAGTTCATCTACCTTCGTAGGACTGGCGGTAGACCGCGACAACGCATCAGCAACAACGTTGTCTTTCCCTGTGATATACTCGACTGTGTAACAGTATCTCATCATGCAAAGTCGAAATCTCTGAATTCGCACTGGTAGCTTATCTAAGCTAATGTCATTGAACAGTGGGACCAATGGCTTATGATCCGTTTGGATTCGGACATGGAGACCAACGATGTAGTTGCGAAACTTGTCGCATGCCCAAACAATCGCCAAAGCCTCTTGTTCGATTGTGGCATATCGTTGTTCCATCTCCGTCAACGATCGTGATGCTGCGCACACCATTCGGAGAGTATCGTCTATCTGAATTCGAGATAACGTGGCTCCGATACCGTGTCGACTAGCATCTGATTGAATAACAGTCTCCTTCTCGGGATCATACACGGCAAGTTCAACGGACTTTGAAAGTTCGTTTTTTACGTTACGGAAAGCTCTCTCCTGTGCATCTCCCCAATACCACTCGGTATTGCTGCACAATAAGTCGCGCATCGGCTGACTGAGTTCACTGAGCTTTTGTGTGAACTTGCCTAACTGATTAGCCATACCCAGAAAGCTACGCACATCACTCACAGACGTTGGAGTTTTGAAGTCAATCAGGCCCTGTACCGCCTCTGGATTCGCGTGCACACCTGTGCTCGTTATCACGTGACCGAGGAATCTGATATGACTCATACCAAACTCACACTTTGACGCATTCAGCGTCATGCCTGCGTTCCTTAGACGTGTCAAGACACGGCGAACGCGATCGTCATGTTCCTGGAGAGACGCTCCCCAGATGCAAATGTCATCCATGTTACAAATTACAACATCGACCCCGTCTAGGATTTTAGACACGATCTTCGAAAAGATCTCGGGACTCGACGAGAGCCCAAACGGCAGACGATTGAACGCGTACCGTCCGTGCGGCGTTAGGAATGTTGTAAGCAGTTTGGACTGTTCGGAGAGAGGACTCTGCCAGAACCCGGAATTAGCGTCAAGTTTCGTGAAAACTGCCTGCGCCTAGCTTAGCCAGACTGGCTTCCACATCGGCCATAGGATATACATTCCTACGAACTGACTTGTTCAACTCGGTGAAATCTATACAGATTCTCACCTTCTCGTCCTTGCCTCCCTTCGGCACGACCACCATCGGTGCGCACCACTCCGTGGATTGGTCCACTGCAAATATCACTTTTTTGGCCAACATTTGATCTAGCTCAACCTTGACCTTGTCTACCAGTGGGTATGGGACGTTACGAGAAGTGTATATTGCGAATGGATGTGCGTCCGCTTGCAACTGGACATCGTACTCCTCGCTAATCTGAACTAACCCCTGAAACATCTGTTTAAACTCACTGTTAAACTTGCTCGAGCTAACATCGCCGACGTGACACGTAATCAACCCAAGTTTTACACACGCATCTCTACTCAGTAGTGCATTCGATTGGTCGACGACATACAATCGTTCACAGCATTCATGTGAATCTACTCTGAGTACACTGTCAAACTCGCCTAACACGGGTATACGCAAGTTACCAGGTCCTAGCAATCGCTTTACGGTAGGACGCCACTTCACGTGTTCACATAATCTACTCGGCACAACCGACACATCTGCACCAGTATCTAACTTGAACTGCACTGGTAAATGTAACCGATCGACATAGACTTGTTGAGACCAACTACTAGACTTGCTATCGATCTCGCCCAGGAACAACACGTCGACTAGTTGATTAACCCTTGCCCTTCTCGGCACGCTCGTTTTAGACTTGCAGCAGCATGCAAAATGGCCTATTGTGAAACACAAATTACATTTGCGATCTATGGCAGCACATTTACCATCTCTATGCGACAATCTACCACAGCGAGTACACGGAACACTGCGCTTATCTGAAGTGTCACTTCTAAACTTAGTATTCGACTGTCCGCTGGATGGCGCCATTCTAGGCTTGCGTCGACGGCTCGACTTCACTTCATCCACGGACTTTGGTAGATTCAGGTCGCGCATCTGCTTCTCAACTTCTTCAGCTTGACGAGCCATGGACACCGCTTTCGACTCCGTTAGTAGGGATATGTCCATTCTCTGCATCTCCCGGGATACCGTCTGATCCAGGATGCCGACGACTATGCGATCGCGAATTTGAGTAGAGCGATCTGGGAATTCGCATCGGTCGGCCGATTCGTTCAACGCACGTATAAACTGCTCAACTGTTTCCCCCTCAGCTTGAACGCGCCGAAAGAATTTCGCCCTCTCGTAGATGACATACCGCCTGGGGCTGAAGTATTTATCAAAGGCTCGCTTCACCGCGTCGTAGCTACGCAGCTGTTGCTCGCTCAGGCCCAGACTAGAGAAAATCGAATCTGCCCTCGAGCCCATACTGTATATTAGGCTGTCTATCTGCAAGCTGTCGTCTTCGTTGTCCAGTCTTGATACTGTACGAAACCTCGACCAGCGACTGATCCATTCAGACCAGTTTTCCGGCAGAAAATCGAATTCCTTTGGAGGATTGAACTTGGCGGCCATCTCGTCGTTTTAACTAGTCCGTTAGATGGCGCGCTCCTCGTTCAGTTCAGCCTTCTACGCTAGGTGTCGTCTCCGCATTAAACACCATCCCGGCTTGCCACATACAATGCCCGGCAGCCATTTTTCAGAAAGTTCTGCACGCAGCCACGCACAACTTCCATCTCTAACATGACATCGTAGCATTATTGCCTTCCCCCAACACTCACACTCAATTCTTTAGCCGTCGTCGATTCTGATCCGCATATCGGCCACCATGTTGTGTTATCAGTTCAGTTACAAGTATTGTCGTTATCGTGCTGATGACGTGAACGGCATGTTAGATGTGAACGGAACTGTTTTATTGTGTTCATCCGCGTCGGCCCGTAGGGCATATCACAACACATATTACATACAATTTCACCGAAGCATTCAAACAGAAGAAAGACATGACACAACACCGACACCAAAGTGGACGACGGACGAATTTAGGACATGCAACCATACAATGAACATCACTCACCAGCGCTGTTTTTAATCAATCCTTATCAACACAGCACATTCGCTAGATTCAGCGCATGCTTGTCTTGTGTTCCCGAGAACTAACGACGGCAAACAGGAGGAAAGGTGACAAGAGAAAAAGCGACAGGAAAGAATGGATCGGAAGAGAATGTGACAGGAGAGAAGACGGCAGGGGGGAAAGACAACAACCAGACAGATGCAAACCGAAGAAGGAGCTATTCTAAGGCAGTGATTGAGGGGGCAATGAGGAAAGAGAGGGTGTTTATGGGTGACTCCATTATGAGAAAGACGGACAAGACACTGAGCGAGGGGAAGAACATCGTTGTTTGTTTACCGGGAGCTAGGATTGAACATGTAACTGACAGTGTAGAGAAGGTATTGGGACATGGCAAGGGGGGGTCTATACTGGTACATGTAGGAACAAATAATGTAGACAGGGAGGGAACAACTGCGATAGTACAGAAGTATAGACAGTTAGTGAGGAAGCTAAAGAAGACGAGAGTCGAACAGGTTATTTTGTCAGGAATTTTGCCAGTAATGGGAGGAAGGGGGGCAACGTATGGAAACTGCAAGAGGATGGCGATCAATGCACTAGCTGAGCAGATGTGTGAAGAAGAGGGGGTGGGATTCACAGATTTATGGGGATACTTTGTTGGGAGGGAAGATATGTACATGAGAGATGGCCTCCATCTTAGTGGAAAGGGGGCAGCAGTTTTCTCAGAGAATCTGCTGCAATCTGTTGACAGTGGGACAGGTTGCATCTATTTAAACTAGATTCGCAGGGGGGACTCACAGAAAAGCCTGAAAATGGAGGCACAGATAAAGACAGCACAAATAAATAAACAAATAACAGTCTGGAAAACTCTTCTGAAGCTGGATATAAATGTGTTTGTTTAAATGCAAGGAGTATAGTAAACAAAAGAAATGAACTAAACATTATGGTAGAAGATATTGACCCTCATATAATAGGTATAACCGAATCCTGGACCACCACCGATATATCAGATGCTGAATTGGGACTGACAGGATATGTAATGTTTAGAAAAGATAGAATAGGAAGAAAGGGAGGTGGAGTTATTTTATATATTAAAGAATCTATTCAGGCTTATGAAATAAAATTAGAAAGAGAAGCAGATTGCGAAGAAGCTGTTTGGTGTAACATAGTTACAGGAAACTCAACGTTAACAGTTGGGTTAGTTTATCGAAGTCCAAACATAAGCATAGAAGAGAATGAAAAAATACAAAACGCTATAAGGGAAGTAAGCAAACGGGACTGTATTATTATGGGGGATTTTAACCATGGGCATATACAATGGAAATCTCTACAGAGTATGGGGAGAGAGGACCACAAGTTTTTAGTTTTAGTTCAAGATACATTCCTTTCTCAACATGTGCTAGAACCAACCAGGGGTGAGAATGTGTTAGACATAGTTTTGTCCTCACAGAATGAATTAGTTGACAATGTCAAGATATGTGAGCCACTGGGGAGTAGCGATCACAACCAGATACATTTTACCATCAAAGTAAAATCAGAAAGGAATAGCAAAAAGCAGTATAGGAGAAATTTCCACAAAGGAAGGTATAAGGACATGAGGAAATATTTAGCAAAGATAGACTGGAATAAGACACTGAAAAATAAGACGGCAACAGAATGCTGGAATATATTAAAGAGTGAAATTAAGTGCATAGTCGATAAATTTGTACCCTTCAAAAAACAAGGAAAACGGTCCAAAAAGAAACACTTATCGAAAGAAGCCATTAGAAAAATTAAGTATAAACAAATGATGTGGAAGTCATATAGATGTACTGGAAATGATGAAGACTACAACAATTATAAAGAAGCACTTAACCAAGCTACAGCTGAAATTAGAAATTCAAAGAGAAGCTATGAACAACAATTAGCTAGTAATATAAAACATGACAGCAAGAGTTTTTATGCGTATGTTCGAAGCAAACAGAAAGTTCAAGATAAGGTCGGTCCTCTAGAAGATAGTGCTGGAAATATAATATCAGAGGGATTCATAATGGCAGAAGACCTGAATGAGTACTTTAGTTCAGTGTTTACCAGGGAAGATATTAGTTCACTGCCAATACCAGAGGCTAAGTTCAAGGGGGCAGATTCAGACTATTTAGGACAATTAATTGTAACCCACGGAAATGGTAGCTAAGAAAATAAGGGCTATGAAGGATAATAAATCACCTGGAGTGGATGGTATTCCACCCAAACTACTATTGGAAATTGTAGAACAAATTAGCATACCACTTGCAACAGTTTTCAACTTGTCATTAGAAGAGGGAGTGGTTCCTTTAGAATGGAAAGAAGCAAACATTATACCGTTATTAAAAAAAGGTTCGAGAAACAAGTCAGAGAACTATAGACCAGTGAGTTTAACATCAGTGATTTGTAAATTATTAGAAAGACTAATTAAAGATCACATGGTGGATTTTCTTGTTAAACAAAACTTTATAAACCCATCTCAACATGGTTTTTTTAAAGCGAGGTCATGCTTAACAAATATGTTATGTTTTTTGGAAGACATCACTAAGTGGGTAGATGAGGGATCACCAGTAGATATCGTCTACTTAGATTTTCAAAAAGCTTTTGACAAAGTACCACATCAAAGATTACTGCTTAAACTAAAGGCCCATGGCATAGGAAATGGTATAATAAACTGGATAGAACAATGGCTGATTGACAGAAGACAACGTGTAGTAGTTGATGGGGAGGCTTCAAACTGGAAATCGGTATTGAGTGGGGTACCACAGGGATCAGTATTAGGTCCTATATTATTCTTAATATACATCAACGATTTGGATGATGAAATAACAAGCAAGGTGTTGAAATTTGCGGATGATACAAAAGTGTTTAGAAGGATTAAAAGTGATGGAGATAGACAGCATTTACAAGATGATCTTGACAGGTTGATCAAATGGTCTGAAAAGTGGCAAATGATGTTCAATTTTGGGAAATGTAAATGCCTCCACATAGGACATGGGAACGAAGAGGTAGAATATACAATGGGGGGTACTGTACTAAGTACTACTGTAAAAGAAAAGGACTTAGGGTTAACCGTTAGTGCTGATATGAAGATTTCAGAGCAGTACGAAATTGCAGCTTCAAAGGGAAATCAAATCCTTGGATTAATTAGGCGAAACATAACGTATAAGGAAAAAGAGCTAATAATACCACTGTACAAAACAATAGTTAGGCCTCATTTAGAATATTGTATTCAAGCGTGGAGGCCATATCGCAGGAAGGACATAGATATGCTAGAAAGAGTGCAGAGGAGAGCAACTAAAATGATACCAAATCTGAGGGATCTTAGTTATGAAATACGCCTAAAAAATGCGGTTTAACAACACTAGAGACCAGGAGATTGAGAGGAGATCAGATAGAAGTGTTTAAAATATTGAAGGGTTATGAAAATATTGATAGAAATATGTTTTTCTCAGTTAAGAAAGATAGAAGGACTAGAGGACATGATCTTGCATTAGCAAAGGAGCAGAGTAGATTGGATATAAGAAAGTTTTCATTTTCACAAAGGACTGTAAATGAATGGAACAGATTACCTGCTGATTGTGTGGGTGCTAGTAACGTGAATATGTTTAAAAATAAAATCGACACATACCTCAGACGGGCGGGATACACATAGATAAAAAGGTCGGACTCTCGATAAGCCAAGGGCTTCCTTGTCCACCTGCTATCTAGAGTTAATTCTCTGGGTGGCAATCTTGTTAAATCTTGTTAAACATATCACCTGCAACGAGACCGAGACTGTTCTATAAATAGCCGCAGACGCCAAGAGTCAGCCGACAACATACTTCTGCCATGGAATAGCGCAATCTATACAGTGCTTCTTTAACACCAGACTGGAATACACACACTACAGAAACATCACACTGAACTAGGCTCCTAAAGCCAATTGTACACTTGGATTAATTAAATGAAATTTGCACATAAACTCTCACAACATCAAGAAACTTGCCTATTTCGGACTAGTAAGAACATCACATTGACTGTTATAAATTAAGCCCTCTTCACATTGTTCAATCCGCGTCGAACGTTGAAAGCAATTTGTTGTCGCATTCTTCCAAAAGTTTTGGGTGCCGTTGATTGGTCTAAATCTGCTCCAACTAAGCTCTCACAACATCAAGAAACTTGCCTAATCCGGAATGGTAAGAATCTCACATTGACTGTTTATTCTTCAGTCTGGTACTACAACAAAGAATTGTAGCCCAAGATTACAGTACTACAGGTGATCGAGATCGACAAGGTGGCGCCAGTGTCTAATGTGTCGAGTGTGACAGAAACCCTGTGGGTGCCAGAACCGAATCCTCAGGAATTGCATTCTTTCCGAGAACTATCATTAAACTGAAACAATCTTCCCACTGAGGTGGTAAAACCGCCGCCCCCCAAATTCAAGTCAAACTCTCGTCGCAGGCCTCCCACATCCTTGTGCGCCAGGGGGCACTGTGGATTACATCAGTGTCAGTATCCCCCTGGCAAATTGCCTTGCCAAAACTCTCAAGATAAGCTCAGCCAATATCTCTTGCTGTAAAAGTCCAGTGGTCTTCTGGGTGGTCTTCATGGACTGTTTAGGCAGTAGACGTAATTATTTAAATACACAATACCGTCAATTATGAGTTTGATTCAGCTAACTTCCACACAATGCGTAGGAGATTTGCCAGGGGTAGTGTACGTAGTCACACCCCAGGGGTAGTGTACGTAGTCACACCCCAGGGGTAGTGTACGTAGTCACACCCCAGGGGTAGTGTACGTAGTCACACCCCTGGCTTGCGAGGATGGCCTCCAAGTCCCAGAGTGAAAGTTGAAAACAAAACTAAATTTGTTTGTTTGCGTCTACCACTATGTTTTTGTTTTATTTATTCACGCTGCAATTAATGCGAGGAGACTATTCGTACACAAATAGCTACCACTGTCCATAGCCATGTACTCATCCATACAGCCGAGTGAACTGAAGCAACATAGACTAAACGAATTTGCAGAAGGTTCGACACCGGTGCACAGGATCCGAACCTGGGATCTCTCGGTCAAGAGTCCGAAGCACTAGCCGCTGCGCTACAGTCACGTTATTATGCCCAATTTCACCCAAACCAATGTTCTCAGTATAATGTCAAGGTGGGGTAAAATGGCCTCCTTGGTAGTGCGATGATGCGGTATACCCAATATTTTTGTGATAACTAAACAATGACTTCCTCAAGAAAATTCATTTTTTTAGAAGACTTGGTAACACACACCTCCTCCCTTCAAGAAAAACAGAAATAGTAGCTGGCCAACCTGTACCAAAGAAGTGTTGTATTATCTGCTTATAAAAACAATAATAAACAAAAAAGAACCAAACCACATCACGGGTCAGTGGCTGCTGATCATAGTGACAATAATTCGCGATATGCTGGGTGCGGACCAAGCTTAGAAGTATTGTCTGATCCAGCGAAAGTGGGCTGCAAAGCAAAGACTGCATGCCCTCTGTCGAGTTGTATATATATAAATATATGTATTTATATATATATATATAAGTTTTGCCGTAGTATTGTCATATATAGATTCGTGTAATGTAGTAAGTCATTTAGAATTGCCAAATAATATTATAAAGAATTATTCCATAATTTTCGCAAGTGACTAATTCATATTTTGTTTGGCAAAATGCGCACATTTTCCCAAACCTGATTACAATACTAATCGATGTTTCTAATACAGTTTATTTGCAGGTTTACAGCAAATTAACATCACTGTATACATGATATATTTGGGCATCTATGTCCATAAAGCAATTTTTACAAAATCCTGTAAAACAGGTCAATTAATCAGCTCGTAAGTAAAATTTTACACATGATAATTATACGTCTTAGTTCTACTAGCAAATAGGCAAACGTGGACCCACCCTAACAAATGTGGACCCACCCTAACAAATGTGGACCCACACTAACAAACATGGGTCCACCCCAACAAACGTAGACCCACACTAACAAACGTATGTGGACCCACCCTAACAAATGTGGACCCATACATGGACTTGCACTAACAAACTTGGACACACCCTAACAAACGTGGACCCACTCTAACAAACATGGACCAATCTGAGCAAACATGACACATTGCTAGGATTTCTCTCCGTCATAACAAGCACATTGTGTTTACAAACTGAGCTGGCTTTGATTTCTCTTGAACTGTCTATACGTAAAATATATGTTGTAAACACATTCTGGAAGAAGTTGATCTACTCTAAGTTGTGATCTACTCCTTCATATACCTGGTTGCAGCCTGTCACTGTACCCGACCGTAGACTGGGGAGGGGGGTTGAAAAGGAGCGAACACACCCCCCACTCTCAACCCCCACTGAAGCAAGAGTTCCGCTTGACTTGAAAAGAGAAGATGGGGAAGGTCTTTGATAAGGTCAGCGGGGGTGCGGTTGAATGTTTTAGTAAGCATCAAGGGGATTCAGTTGGAGGTTAAACATTGTACACACGCCCCTTCTAAAACCGACCAGGCTATGGGTCTGATCTGTACATGTGACATGTATGTCAGTGGTTGGCCTGTACTTCTTTGTTCGTCCGTGAGACGGCAGCACGTGCCTCTTCGTCTAGCAGACACAAGATGTGACGGTAGATGAACCAGAGCTGAAAGACAAGAAACATATTAAAACATCTTTAGCTAATTCCATTCTTGCTTCAGGTATTATTATTTAAAAAAATAGCTGATTTACCCGGCATTGCCCGGGGAAAAAAGGCAGTCATACATCCTCAAATCACCTGCACTGAAATCTAAAAAAAACAATTGTTGACATAATTATGAACACTGAAAATAGACCACACCTCAAATGCCCAACATTTGAGTAGTTCCAGACACCCCAAACCCATCCGAAATGTTTCTAGTCTACCTGCATTAATAAATTGTAACTGGTCACTGGCCTAGTTGTTAGGACAACCTTTTGCCAGAAATCACACACGCTCACCCGTGGAACTGATGTAACCAGCAACAGGCAGCCTGGTTAAGTGTCTGGGATTTTTTAACGCTAATAACATAAAAATGGGCCAAGTGGCCCTGAAGTTCTTTGGACTAATATGTCTATATGTGACCCCAGCTGACCAAATGAGTGATAAGACAGAAAAATTGTAACATTGTTTTCTTACATCCTTGTAAAGGTTTGGTAGGATGCAAAAATTATGACTGCTACAAAAATTGGTGAAGTTATGGAGCATTGAACATGGTAGGGGTCAAAAAGTGAAAATGAAGAAAACGGCTGTTGAAGTTTTACATTATATATGCAAATGGATTGCATGGAAATATTACATGCACAACATTCAAATGTGGCACACAGTATGTAATATGTATGTTATGGTGCAATGATACACTGGAAGTAAAAATGTGCTGCTACAAAGACTTATCAAGTTATGCCAGATTATGTCTTTATGCATAAAACTAAGAGGACAGATTATTTGACAGCAAAAGGTAGACTCACTGTTTGACACAGTTTAAAACCTACAGGCAACTGTCCAGTTTAACAGGGGTCTACTGGCTTAATGCTGTCTGTTGACACAAGCTACTGCCAGTGACCAATTACAGATTAGTCACAGTTTCCATCAAACAATAGCAGGCAGAGAATCTTAGCTCCACAGCTGGGTGTAATACACAACCAGAGCAGCCACTGATTCATGGTCAAGTAGATTAGCTCAATGCACCAACTAAGACAATACACAACACTGTGAGTGACAGTGTCCAGAGTGAGGCCTAAGCAGTGTCCTCATTGCTGAATAGATCAATTAAAACTGCCAAGTGGGTGACATTCTGCACAAGTGTTCATTAATCCTTAGTGATTGTTCACAACATCAGACTGAACACATACCGAAACAAAGCGAATGTAATAGGTGAAGAACAGGCAGTGTTCAGATAGGGGTATTGGTTGAATTGTATTTGTCTCGGCGCAAAAGGCTTTATTGTGCCTTCATCGATTATAAGAAAGCATTTGATTTAGTAGACCGGTCCTCACTGTGGTCTAAGATAATTTCATGCGGTATTAATGGTAATGTGTTGAAAGTTATATACAACATGTACAAAAATGCGAAATCATGTATAAATCAGGGCCAGGCTGTGTCAGCCTTCTTCTTGTGTGATGTAGAGGTATAGCAAGGAGAAAACTTGTGTCTTTTGTTATTTGCTATTTACCTGAATAATTTTGAACACTGTCACACAGTCACAATTATAACGGACTTGACATGGCAGCTGATGAAATTTACAACAACCTTAGTGATGATGATGTAGAAAGTGTATGTTCTACTATATGCTGATGACACTAGAATGATTAAATCAAATACAGATTTCTTGCTTGTGTATAGCGGAACTATGTCAACTCTTCTAATGGTTGACATTTGGTTGTTTCAGGTGTCAAATATATTGTGAATCTGTAATTATTAGTCTATATTGATACAATTGATTTACACAGTACCATGTCTACACAAGGCATGGCAAGCGTAAACAGAACAGTAGAATGCATTTGATATCAATAAAGTGTAGGATATTTCACTCTATAGTTGTCCAGAATATTAATTTTCTATGTTTGTCACCTACAGGTGACAAAATATTAATTTTCTATGTTTATCACCTACAGGTTTCTACAGACAATACATCTTTAACCAATAGACACCACAGTCACACCATTTTATAATAATTAAATGAACATCAAAATAAACACAACTTGCAATTATAGAAAATCAGTAGTTTTGAAGATACAGTTTACAAGTTTTAGGCACCTGTTCAGTCTAACAGGGGTCAAGTGTGTCTACTCTGCCTGGGCCCTGTGACCAATTAAAGATTAGTCAAGGTCTCAATGGAAGAATAGCACTAGGCTGCAGAGTTTAGTCATGCTGCTGGCTTTCTGGCACATTAAACAAAATCTACTGTTGGGGGTGGTCTCAAGAGTCCTTCTCAAAACCACATCACTAGATAATGTAAAACTTTTGCACTTTGGGGGCCCCTTAGGTGCCCTTAGAATGATTCAATCAAATGCAGATTTCTTGTATATAGTGGCAGCACCCAAAGATACATCTATGCAAAATTAGAAAAAAAGTTGCTGAACAGTTTTTGAAAAAATAGGCAAAATGTTACATTTTTACCAGTTTTGGGATCCTTGGAGGCCCTAGGGAGCCCTTAAAATGATTCAATCAAATACAGATTTATCGTGCATAGTGGCAGTGCCCTAAGATATGTCTATGCAAAATTAGAGAAAAAGTTGCTGAACGGTTTCTGAGATACGTCAGCTAACGGCGGACGCAGAGTGATGGCAATAGTCCCTTGGACCTTTGGCCAAAGGACTAAAAACTAATGCAATTGTCTGCATACATCCATTGCCACATTTGTACATGAAATAATGACCTGTACAATGTCAGATGTAGAAAAACAAGAAATTCCATGGCTGGCGCTCCACGGAATTGTTGCAGTGTGTTGTTTGCCAGAAGTAGCACGCGCTCATTGGGCTGACACTTTGAAATGCTAACGTGACCAGCGACAGGTAGATCTGGTGCATTTTAAGCGCTGAGGATTTTCAAACGCTAATAACTTAATAACTATTCAAAATATAAAAAAATATCTGCATACATCCAGGGACACATTTGTAGATGGCATAATTATCTTTAGATGTTATAGAAAAACATTAAAATCTGTGGCTGGAACTCCACATACAGCCTTTTGAAATGTTGAGCCCTCCCAAACGAATTTCAAAAATGTCTAAATCTATGAACCATCTCAATGGCCCGCTAGATCACATGCAAAATGTCAGCCCGATACATGTACATGCAAAACTGATGGAGATGTGGGTGTGCATACAAACAGAGAACAAACTGTTTTATAATAATTATAGACACTAAATAGGGCAGATTTCATAAAGCAAAATCTTTTAAGAAAATAAGTAGGTCCTATTCAGATGAAGTTAATTAACATAATTGTCTTTGTCTATACACTTTGCAAATATGATTACATGTATTTTTCTTGTTTTATTTGAGTTCTCACCAATCATATCAGACACACAATGCAAAGACCGTGCAGTAATGTAATCACTTAACTTTGGCCACTCTTGGTATGTGGCATGATTGGATTCAGTATCCTATAATAATCAACTTAAATTAAGGAATTAAGATATACAGCTGTACTCTTATTTAGCCAAACACATCCGTTTTAGCACATTTAGAGTTTATAGTTTGATAACTATGCAGAACAACAACGTTCAGATTACGTAATTATCTGCTTCTTACAGCTTGCTGCTGTATGAATATTGTAGACGTCAGACATTTCACGATGTCCGCGAGACATACCTCCACCAGCATACAGAGTGAGCGGCCAGATGCAAGCAGTCCAATACCAACATACTGGAGTGACATGGGAAGATAGAGATCACTCAATATGCCCGAGTAGTGACAATACAGCCACAGTGGCAGGGCCTGCAAGCTTCCGACTGCTATAAAGCCCCACAGGCCCTTGAAATCTGAAGCAAACAAAGTCAACATCTTATTTTAACAGAGTAGATGCCGTATAAATTAATGACCAAACAACATTTGATCTGAGTTCTGGTGGAACACTCTTTGTACATTGTTTACAGTCCAGAATGAATAATTTGGCTAAATCGACTCTTCAGTCTTCATTTAATAAGATTTAACAAGATTGCCACCCAGAGAATTAACTCTAGGTGGCAGGTGGACAAGGAAGCCCTTTGGCTTATCGAGAGTCCAACCCTTTTATCTATGTGTATCCCGCCCTTCTGAGGTATGTGTCGATTTTATTTTTAAACATTCAGCACCCATACAATCGGCAGATAATCTGTTCCATTCATTTACAGTCCTTTATGAAAATGATAACTTTCTTATATATCTAATCTACACTGCTCCTTTGCTAATGTAACTTCATGTCCTCTAGTCCTTCTATGTTTCTTAACTGAGAAAAAAATATTTCTATCAATATTTTCATAACCATTCATTATTTTAAACACTTCTATCTGATCTCCTCTCAATCTCCTGGTCTCTAGTGTTATTAAACCACATCCTTTTAGGCAAATTTCATAACTAAGATCCCTCAGTTTTGGTATCATTTTAGTCGTTCTCCTCTGTACTCTTTCTAGCATATCTATGTCCTTGCGATATGGCCTCCATGCTTGTATACAATATTCTAAATGAGGCCTCACTATTGTTTTGTACAGTGGTATAATTAGTTCTTTTTCCTTATACGTTATATTTTGCCTATCGGTAATTAATCCAAGGATTTGATTTCCCTTTGAAGCTGCAATTCCGCACTGCTCTGAAACCTTCATATCAGCACTAATGGTCAACCCTTTTCTTTTACAGTAGTACTTAGTACAGTACCCCCATTGTATATTCTACATCTTCGTTCCCATGTCCTGTGTGGAGGCATTTACATTTCCCAAAATTGAACAGCATTTGCCACTTTTTAGACCATTTGATCAACCGTCAAGATCATCTTTTAAATGCTGTCTATCTCCATCACTTTTAATCCTTCTAAACACTTTCGTATCTTCTGCAAATTTCAACACCTTGCTTGTTATATCATCATCCAAATCGTTGATACATATTAAGAATAATATAGGTCCTAGTACTGATCCCTGTGGTACCCCACTCACTACCGATTTCCAGTTTGAAGCCTCCCCATCAACTACTACACGTTGTCGTCTGTCAATCAGCCATTTTCTATCCAGTCTATTATACCATTTCCTATGCCATGGACCTTTAGTTTAAGCAGTAATCTTTGATGTGGTACTTTGAAGAAAGCTTTTTGAAAATCTAAGTAGATGATATCTACTGGTGATCCCTCATCTACCCACTTAGTGATGTCTTCCAAAAACATAACATATTTGTTAAGCATGACCTCGCTTTAAAAAACCCATGTTGAGATGGGTTTATCAAATGATATTTAACAAGAAAATCCACCATGTGAACTTTAATTAGTCTTTCTAATAATTTGCAAAACACTGATGTTAAACTCAATGGTCTATAGTTCTCCGACTTGTTTCTCGAACCTTTTTTAAAGAACGGTACAATGTTTGCCTCTTTCCATTCTAAAGGAACCACTCCCTCTTCTAATAACAAATTGAAAACTGTTGCAAGCAGTACGCTAATTTGTTCTACAATTTCCAATAGTAGTTTGGACGGAATTCCATCCACTCCAGGCGATTTATTATCCTTCATAGTCCTTATTTTCTTAGCTACCATTTCTGGTTTTTACAATTAACTTTCCTAAATAGTCTGAATCTACCCCCTTGAACTTAGCCTCTGGTACTGGCAGTGAACTAATATCTTCCCTGGTAAACACTGAACTAAAATCCCTCTGATATTATATTTCCAGCACTATCTTCTAGAGGACCGACTTTATCCTGAACTTTCTGTTTGCTTCGAACATACGCATAAAAACTCTTGCTGTCATGTTTTATATTACTAGCTCATTTTTTTCATAATTTCTCTTTGAATTTCTAATTTCAGCTATAGCTTGGTTAAGTGCTTCTTTATAATTGTTGTAGTCTACATCATTTCCAGTACATCTATATGACTTCCACATCATTTGTTTATACTTAATTTTTCTAATGGCTTCTTTCGATAAGTGTTTCTTTTTGGACCGTTTCCCTTGTCTTTTGAAGGGTACAAATGTATCAACTATGCACTTAATTTCATTCTTTAAGATATTCCAGCATTCTGTTGCTGTCTTATTTTTCAGTGTGTTATTCCAGTTTATCTTTGCTAAATATTTCCTCATGTCTTTATACCTTCCTTTGTGGAAATTTCTCCTATACTGCTTTTTACTATTCCTTTCTGATTTTACTTTGATGGTAAAATGTATCTGGTTGTGATCACTACTCCCCAGTGGCTCACATATCTTGACATTGTCAACTAATTCATTCTGTGAGGACAAAACTATGTCTAACACATTCTCACCTCTGGTTGGTTCTAGCACATGTTGAGAAAGGAAAGTATCTTGAACTAAAACTAAAAACTTGTGGTCCTCACTACCCATACTCTGTAGAGATTTCCATTGTATATGCCTGTGGTTAAAATCCCCCATAATAATACAGTCCCGTTTGCTTACTTCCCTTATAGTGTTTTGTATTTTTTCATTCTCTTCTATGCTTATGTTTGGACTTCGATAAACTAACCCAACTGTTAACGTTGAGTTTCCTGTAACTATGTTACACTAAGCAGCTTCTTTGCAATCTGTTTCTCTTTCTAATTTTATTTCATAAGCCTGTATAGATTCTTTAATATATAAAATAACTCCACCTCCCTTTCTTCCTATTCTATCTTTTCTATACATTACATATCCTGTCAGTCCCAATTCAGCATCTGATATATCGGTGGTGGTCCAGGATTCGGTTATACCTATTATATGAGGGTCAATATCTTCTACCATAATGTTTAGTTCATTTCTTTTGTTTACTATACTCCTTGCATTTAAACAAACACATTTATATCCAGCTTCAGAAGAGTTTTCCAGACTGTTATTTGTTTATTTATTTGTGCTGTCTTTATCTATGCCTCCATTTTCAGGCTTCCCATCTCATTTTCTTCTCTCCTCTCCCGTCCCATCTTCCCTCCCTCCTTCTCTACGGTCACTTTCTCCCCTGTCACCTTCATGCTTGTCACGTTTTCTGTCGACGATTTTCCAATTTCTTCCCCTCCAATCACCGTCCCTCCTCTCAATCTCCTCAGTCTTCTTGCCACTGCTATTCTCCTTCAGTCTTGCAGTATTCTCACCTCTCTCCCTGTCGTCTCTCTCCATTCCACCTGTCTCCTTGCTAATTCCCATCTCCATTCTCTTCACAATATCTGTCAACCTAATTATCTCCTTTTGCAGACACTCCACCTTCCAACACCCCATGCACTGAAAGGTGAATCCCTCCTCCATGGTTTCTGCCCATGGCTTCCCACAGCCGGACAATGCAAAATCCACCCAGCTGTGACAGTGATCGCACACCAAGTGTCACTTTGCCTTGACTTGCCGCTTGCAAGGCGCCATATCACTATCAGAATTTATTTAATAACTTAACTAACTTAGTCTTTATAAAGACTGTTTCCTGTGTACTACAGCACACTTTATGTAACAGATTTTAATTACACAGCTGACTATCTATCCTATCACAAACGCTAACATTACTGGTAGTGACCTAATTTAAATACAATCAATTACATTACGTTAGGCTGCTTTATTTATTTAGGTTATGCCGCGCCCTAGTGAATATGTGGGACATTAGCTACATAAACAATCTGGAGTTTGCCCGACTATCGCCCTTGCTTATTGTTATTATTTAATATAATGTTGTTAATACTAGATTAAATATCTTGAATGTACAATGCCCGCCAAATTGCATTTAGTAAGCCCTAAACGTTATTCAGATTTTTCGGAAGTTGAATGTTTTGCACACAAAATGTTCAAATTGTATAAAAAAAGATGCTAAACACCAGACTTACTGTGAGCCATGACTGCCTTCACAAGGAAGGGTGCTTCGACAGGTGGCCTCCTCCACTCCGAGTAGCACTGGTGTGTACAGACGAATGTGAGCCACTCCAACGCTGTCACCAGGAAGCCGAACTGTAATATTACAATGGCGTCAAATTGTAAATTTGTTTACTTATTTATCCTCTTTGTGTCCTGTTTGGTGCATAAGACCACACAGTTGTAAATAATGAAGGATTCAGAAAGAAACAGAATTGTGAGAAGTCTCAGGAAGGCTTTCTGCATCAACAAGATCTGTTATGAATCGAGATGAGGGAGAATACCAAATCAGCCCTGAGAAGAGAACAGAAACCTATTTGTCATGCCATCTGACAAGCTAAAGAATCCAGTCCGAGAATTCAGTTCCTGAAGAAGGCAACTAGTGGTTTAATTGTTGTATTCCCGTCCTATTAGTACTAAGCAACCAAATACATATTTGAAACAACCAGCTGTATCATCAGGCACTGAAATTTAAATATTAAACAATTAAGCGGTACCCGGTATTAGCACGGTGATTTGTTTCACAGAAGTGTGAAGACTTACGTGGTAAAGGCGACACCAAAGCATACCCCGGCCAATATTGTCCACCACAATATCGAGCTGAAACAAAAGATGCAAAACAGTGCATCTTTTAAACAATACAGAACTGACAATACTCAGTCTGAATATAATACAGCGTACGTAATAAAACAGCACACTGCATGCTGGGTAAGTCAAGTCTCCAGGGACCCATGTACCATTATCAAGACCTATATTTAGCGTCTTATAGGCTACGAACTTAAACACTGATTTAAACAAAAAACAAATAATACGAGTTTGAGATATCTTGAGTGCATTGTATGCTATTAACTATTGTAGTATATTTATGTTATTGTGTTAATTAAAACATTTAAATTAATTTGGTTTATCACAAATCACATTTGTTGATGTTCGTATAATATGTAGTGTGTGAATGTCTTAATTGCTACTCTGATCAATGTTTCAGTTGTAATGTGATATCTCACCCATGCTCCAAACTCTGTCTCTTGGTGCAACTTCCTGGCAAGGTAGCCATCAACACCTGACAGAACACAACCGCAAAGTTATGAAATGGTTACATTATACTTGAATATCGGACTGTCATAAACATGCAAAAAATGTTACGCAAACAAACAAACAACACATGTCTATGCATAAGCAAATTAATAATATAAAACAACTCAGTGGAGTATCAGGGGAGTTTTTAATTCATCATATGAACTATGTATATGTTTTCTATCACAATGGTGGATTTTCTCCTAAAATAGTGATCAACTGTGAATTAATAAGCACTTACTAAACATAGTGATGTCTTAGATATCTTTATAGAGGACACAGTCCAGAGCATTCTTGAACACAACATAGCCATGGCTGGGGTACCCAGACATGTGACAAGCTCCTTTACTAGGGATCAGCCAAGGCAAGCATGTTGGTGAATGATCAATCTATGTGATGAATATTCAAATAATTAAACATTAATTCAAAACTAATTTTAAATGTTGAAATAGCGTTACTTGAAGTTATATAATCTTATACGAATGTGTGTGTGTCTGTGTGAGTCTGTGTGTGTCTGTGTGTGTCTGTGTGTGTCTGTGTGTGTCTGTGTGTGTCTGTGTGTGTCTGTGTGTGTCTGTGTGAGTCTGTGTGTGTCTGTGTGTGTCTGTGTGTGTCTGTGTGTGTCTGAGTGTTTGTTTGTGTGTGTGTGTGTGTGTGTGTGTGTGTGTGTGTGTGTGTGTGTGTGTGTGTGTGTGTGTGTGCGCACGCTTACACCTGCATTAATGTATACACACAATACTTACTTACTGTCTAGTGATATGGACACGATGTAGAGCAGGGCTGAAGAGAAGGGGTGAGAATAATATGTCACCCATGACATCATCACAAGCACAAAACGCAAGTAATCTGAAAACAGAACACATCCGCGACAACACTAAGTGTATCAGACACAAGTAATCTGAAGACAGAACACATCCGCGACAACACTAAGTGTATCAGACACAAGTAATCTGTAGACAGAACACATCCGCGACAACACTAAGTGTATCAGACACAAGTAATCTGAAGACAGAACACATCCGCGACAACACTAAGTGTACCAGACACAAGTAATCTGAAGACAGAACACATCCGCGACAACACTAAGTGTATCAGACACAAGTAATCTGAAGACAGAACACATCCACGACAACATTAAGTGTATCAGACACAAGTAATCTGAAGACAGAACACATCCACGACAACACTAAGTGTATCAGACACAAGTAATCTGAAAATAGAACACATCCACGACAGCACCAAGTGTATCAGACACAAATAATCTGAAGACAGAAAACATCCACGACATTTTTGAAGAAGTAAATGTACAATTTCAAAAAAATTATATGTGGTTTCACACAAATAAGCTTTCACTAAACACAAAAAAGCAAATTTTTTCATATTCACACCAAACAGGAAGAAATACAACGTTAACAAAACTGAAATAAAAGTAGATAGAAACAAAATAAAACCTGTTAAATACACAACATTTCTATGAATAACAATAGATGAACGCCTAAACTGGAAGATTCATATTGACAATCTGCCAACAAAAATAGCACAGAAGGAATGTTAAATAAGCTAAAACATTTTCTTCCTATCTATATTATGAAAATAATTAACTCCTCACTAATCTCATCACATTTGCAGTATTGTACTCTATTGTGGACAACATTCATATAGCACAAACTTAAGCAGATTAAAAATACTACAAAAGAAAGCTATACAGATAATCACACTATCACACTATATTGCACACTCAGATCCACTATTCTCTAAGGTAAAACTATTAAAATTGGATGATATATACAAACATCAGTTAGGTATCTTTATGCATAAAGCAACAAATAAACAATTCCCAGATAGCATGTCATTAATGTTTTTATGAACAGACAACATTCATGACCATCACCTAAGAAACAAAAATGCATATTACATCCAACAAATAAGAACAAACACTACGAAATTTACAATAAAATATTCAGGACCAATTTTCTGGAATGCCCTACCTCGTGTTATGCAGCCACTTGTATCCGTAATTATGTTTAAAAAGAAACTTAGAGCTATTTCTGTCTAATTATCTTTGAACTCTTGAAATTATAAAGAAAGAAATGTAATTCACATATGTACTCTTCAACATTAATTATAAAGCCTTACCCTATATGGATGTGTGTGTGCACATAATTGTCGGTGTATGACACATATGTAATTTAATTTACCTTGATATTTATTATATATATTGATACTGTTGTTATAAACACCTTGCTTTAAATTTGTTTAATGTAAAAAATAGGAAAAAATATATATATCATGGTTACCTTAAACCTGGCACTAAAGCTCCTTTATTAACTGCATGTCACTGTGTCAATGTGTTATACAAAATATATTTATACTATATAATGTCATTCATGTTATATGTCTTCCATTTCGAACTTAGCCACTAATACCAGACTTACCAGACAATATAACCACTTACATACAGAGAAACCCAGAACACATTTTTCATCTAGGTTACCTAAACATAATTTCATAAAAATATGGAACAGTCTTGATTATAATATACACAACACTAAATCTAGACCAATATTAAAAGTTTTATTATGCAAACAATATATAGACAGCTATCTCAACTATGTACATTGCCTAAATCCCAGATGTGTGGAGTGCAGTTAGATGTGTTTTATATCTACGTTGGATCCGGATAAATCTCATACAATTATTTTCTATAATATGTGTTTTATTATTATTCATTCCATCCCACCCCCAGTCCGCTGTCACATGGTCATCATTGTAATATAGTTTTTGTACATGTGTATATGTGTGTCGTAGTTTAAATCTATCCTTGTGGGGTGACAGGAAGACGACATCTAACATGCCATGTGAACCAATGCAACACAACATTACTTTTTTAAACAACTGTTTGTGTATTCGCTTATGTTGCTGTTTGTTGTTGTTACAAAATAAAATTTGATTTGATTTTCCATTTTATCACAGAAACTCAGTTGACAACTATTTTTTAGTGCACACTATACCATTCAATTATCACTTTGCCTCAGTGTTAGATTATGTAAGTTTATATTGGATTCACTCTAGCACTGGTCTATTTGCTGACGATTGCATCATCTACAGGGAATTTAGATCTATGGATGACTGTCAAATTCTCCAGGAAGACCTATCCACCCTAGCATGCTGGGAGAAGAAGTGGGGCATGGATTTTCATCAACAGAAATGTAACATCATGACCTGCACAAGATCTAGGAAACCCAAGTCCTTTAACTACCAACTTAAGGGCCATACTTTAGAAATCTCCACCTGCTCAAAGTACTTAGGTGTTGATCTGTAAAAAGACCTCTCTTGGAAACGACACACTGAGCAATCAACAAAGAAAGCTCATAGCATGCTGGATTTCCTTAAGTGGAATTTGAAGATGGCCAGTGAAGAAAAAAAACTAATGCTTACAAAGCCCTGGTAAGACCCCATGTTGAATATTGTAGTGCCATCTGGAATCCTCACCATCAGGACCAAGTAAATAAAGTTGAAGCTGTGCAAAGGAAGGCCGCGAGATATGTCACCAACAGATACCATAACACCAGCAGTGTAACATCCATGCTAGACCATCTACAGTGGGAGTCTCTGGCATCAAGACGCACCAAGACACAACTGACCATGCTTTTCAAGATCATCCACAACTATGATGATATCGACCCCCAGCCCTACCTCTCCCCTGCCTCATCAAGAACTAGATCCAATCATTCCCTTACGTTCCATCAGCTTCCCGCACACACAATTCACAAGGAGTTTCACACAGGAATGTGTGAAACTCATTGTCAGCATGTGTTGCTGAGGCTCCCAGTTTGGGTATTTTCCAATGGGAGCTTGCCCAGCTTTTCTTCTGATTTATTCACCTTGAATTTACCTTGAATCCTCCTCTTCTACGTAGTAGTCAAGGAGTTGATGAGGAAGGGAGTCAAACGTTGACTCGTGTAATCTTCCGCCCTATTGCGTAAATATTTGTCAATGTGACCTTTGAACTGGTTGATGTTTTTGGACATCACTGCTGCTTCCGGAAGTCTATTCCAGTCGTTAACTATCCTTTGAGTAAAGGAGTACATGCATATATCTAATCTTGAGTGAACTTTGGTTATTTTGAAAGGGTACCCTCTTGTTGTTGTATGTTTATTTTCCATAACAAAGAAATCTGCAGGAAGAATACTCTCTAACCCGTTGAATATTTTATAAACTTCCAATAAGTCAGCATGCAGTCGTCTAGTCTCCAGAGTCGTGATATTTAGCATTCTTAACCGTCTTTGGTAATCTAAGTGACTTAAATCTGAAATTATTCTCATTGCCCTACATTGCACCTTTTCTAATAAATCTACATCAATTTGTTTGAATGGGCACCATGCCTGAATGCAGTAGTCTAGGTGAGGTCTTACTAAGGATTTGTATAGTTTTACAACTACTTCTTTGGTCTTATATTTGATAGCTCTGTTAATCATGCTTAGCATCGCATTAGCTTTATTTGATGTCCATTACGTTAAGTGTGTCTGTTATTATCACTCTCAAATCTTGTTCTACATGTGATGTTTCTATGGGGTTATCACCAATGAAGTAGTCGTACTGCCTGTTGTTATGACCGTAATGTACTCACTTACATTTTTCTGCATTAAACAACATTGTCCATTCAGCACTCCACCCGTGCAAGTTATTTAGGTCTTTCTGAAGTTTCTCATTCTGACAAGATGGCTGCCCGGGGATAGACGTGTATTCTGGTGTGTCCCGAGCTTTGATAGTTTTTGTGGTGGGGAGGCGTTGGAGTGTAGAGGTTTTCAAGGTGGGTGACTAGCCGAAGGAGATAGAGCACGCTGAACTTTTCGGACTTTGTGAAAGTGCTAGTTTGAGTTTGCTTGACTGCTGTTAGTTCCATAAGTTAAGCCTGAAATCGACGCACATTACGCCTCAGTGTCAGTGCGTGCTTGTGTAGCAGGGTGCATTACGTAACAACGTCTGGCACTGGCAAACAACGCCGGATAGTGGAACTGTTGACACCCACTTTATTGTGTTCCGTATGACTGCGTCTGCAAGTTGGCTTACAATATGCCGAAGTCGCGTAAATCAAGCAATGTCGAGGACAACCAAGAAGACCAGTTAGTTCTAAGACTAATTGCAGCCCTCAACGATTCAGCGGTGCTGAACAAAATGAAACAGGTTCTCTTTCCGGATGAACTCGCCAAAGAGATTCGTGAATTGAGACAAACTTTCAAAAACTTTCAACAGCAACTGGATGAAAAAAACAATAAAATTACACTGCTTGAAGATAAGGTCATTCATCTCCAGAACCAAATTGATGACAATGAACAATATGGCCGTAGGGCAAACCTACGTTTCAGTGGCATTGATGATACAGGTCATGGGGAGGACCTTGAGTCAAAGCTCATCGAAATTTGCAACGAGCACATGAAAATCAGTCCTGCTGTATTGCCCAGCGACTTTGAACGGGTACACAGAATTGGTGGCAAAATGGACACCTCCACCAGGCCGCGACCCGTAATCGTCCGCTTCAAATCGGAGAAGACACGCGACAGAGTGTTTCAGTCAAGAGCTTCACTTAAACAAAAGAACGAACGAGTAGCCGAGCGAAGTTTGAAGATCTTCATAAATGAAGATTTGACAACAATGCGCGCAAAGTTGGCTTACGAAACAAGAGTGTTGAAAAAGGCAAACAAAATCAGAGACTGCTGGACGTACAATGGGAACATTGTAATCAAGGATGTCAACAACGTGATTCACAGGATAAACACCTCGAATGAGCTGGACAAGTACCAGTGACATGCAAGACATAGCACCAAATGTCGGTGATAATGATGTGAATAATTAGTTGTTGCTCACGTGACATTTCTGACTGACACGAAATCTAGTTCTGCGATTGGCAATATCTGCAATATGAACTGTATTTTTTATTTTTTTTTCTTCAATATCTTGTTTTGCTATTTGCAGTGCTCCCTAAATCAACTGTTTTGAATATATCTTAGTGCAGTTTATTACTCACTTGTGTTGTGACTTGTGATCCGTTTTCTGTTTAATGCTTCCTTATTTTCCACACGACTTTCTATTTGTTATAATATGGTAACCTATACATTTATATATATTGGAAATGTGTTTGTTAAAATGCATTAGATTGCATTAGCATTTGCAATGTCTGCTATAGGAACTATATGTATGTAAACAAGTTGGTTAAAGGGTACCTGCTTTTGTATTAACGTACGTTTACTTTCAATATCTTGTTTTGCTATTTGCAGTATTCTTTATATAATTTTTTATTTTTATATCTCTTAGTGCAATTGTCACTCACTTGTGTCGTGACTTGTTTCGTTTTCTGTTTAATGTCTATTTATGTTCCACACATGACTTTTTATTTGTTATAATATAATAACCTTTTTACATTTTTTGCATTTATATATGTTGGAAATGTGTTGGTTAGAATCCATTAGAATGCATTAGCTCCTACCACTAGAAATACAGTTTTATTGTTATTGTTTTTTTTCTCGGACCATCTTGTCAAATGGTCCTGACTTTTTTTTATTACATCGCCTTTTTTTCATTGTATTTTTTTCTAAACATAATCTGTTTTTTATCTATTTCTGACACTTTATGTAGCTACTTATCATGCACCTCTTTAGCTTTACATGAACAAAATACAAATATTATTAAACAAAATCTAGTAACTCAAACACTAAAGGCACACACTCTTACTGAAACATTATTGCACACTGAAAATATGTTGATCTTATTACAATTTAAAAATATACTGAAATGATCACTGACGAAACTTTTCTCCAATTTACAGGTGGTATTACAAATAATTGTCTAAATAATATTCTAAACATCAGTAATACTGTTGATGAAAATAATGAATTGCCAACAATACGCCGATCGTCATATTATGATTTTGAAAAATTTCATTTGTTAGTTCAAAACAATAATAAACATTTCAGTATCCTAAGCTCAAATATACAGTCCATTAATGCAAAGTTTAGTGAGCTCGAGGCATTTGTAAATGACCTGTCTTCCTTTAATTTTAAATTTAGCATAATATGTCTCCAAGAGAGCTGGATATCTGATAATGATGACTTATCACTAATTCAATTAAATGGATATGACTGTATATCCCAAGGAAAAAGTTGCAGCACCAAAGGGGGATTATTAATGTATGTAGATAAACACTTTAATTATGAAGTAAAGATGAAATTAAATATGTATGAGCAATGGGAGGGACAAATAATACAAATAAATGGAGGAGGCTTATCGCAGACAGTCACTATAGGAAATATATACCGACCTCCAAGGCCTTTAACTGAAAACTATAACGAATTTATAAATGAATTTACAATGGTCATATCATCTATGCAACATCATCAAAACAACAACCTTATTCTTGCAGGGGACTACAATATAAATATGTTAAAAATAAACGAACAACAACACTGTAGCACTTTCTTTGACATGTTAACCTCATTTAGTCTCTTCCCCCAAATTACTCTTCCTACGAGGTTCACAACATATACTGGTACACTTATTGATAATTTTTTTTGTAATTTAACAAAGCATATTTTGCAAAGTACAGCAGGAATATTAATAAAAAAATTGTCTGATCATCAACCATACTTTATGCTTATGAACACTGCTCTAAAAGATGAACATACTACAAAATTTATACGAGTTAATGTACAAAATACAGAGGCTATGTTAAAAGTCAGAAATGATATAATCTCTTCTGAAATACATAAAAAATTAGATACAAGTTCAAATGCTGATCCAAACCATAATTATAACATTATTATTAATGAAATAAATCAAGCTAAAAATAAATATATGACTAGCAAATTAGTTAAATTTAATAAATATAAACATAAAAAATCTACATGGATAACTCAAGGCTTGTTAACCTCAATACGATACAGAGACAAACTTTACAAACAATTAAAAATCACAAACCCTGAATCTTCTGAATATGGCGTATTATTGATTAATCTGAAAACATACAATAGTATTTTGAAAAGAAGTTTTCGCAAAGCAAAGCAATCATATTTTGACAAATGTTTTAATCAATTTAAATTTGATATAAAAAACACTTGGAAAACCATAAATGAAATCCTGTCTAAACATAAAATTAATAAATCATTTCCAAAATATTTTAAAGAATCCGATTCTATTGTGGCAGACAAACTAGAAATTGCAAATAAATTCAATACATTATTTACCAATATAGGTAGTAACCTGGCTAATGATATTAAATACAAAGGCATTCATGATCATTCATATTATCTAAATAATATAGTAAACTGTAATTTTACATTTAAATACGTTGAAGAAGATACCATAAAGAAAACAATAATTAATCTACCCAACAAAAGTAGCTGTGGATGTGATGGTCTCTCAGCCAAACTGCTAAAAATGCTTGAACCTGCACTAACCAAATCTTTAACTTTATTAATAAATCAAGTATTAACCACGGGAATATTCCCTGATAAATTAAAAATTGCTAAGGTAATTCCAATTTATAAAAAATAATTTATGCTGATGATACAACTCTATCAAGTACACTAAACACTTTCAGCGATAACATACATGACGAAAATTTAGAATCTTTAATAAATGAAGAACTTTTAAAAATAAATGAATGGCTCAAAATAAATAAATTATCGCTAAACATAGCAAAATCGAAATACATGACATTTCAAAAGGCAAAGAAAAATATACAGACACTTACTCTGAAGATAGACAATGTAAATATTGAACAAGTCAAAGAATTTAATTTTTTGGGTTTAATTATAGATACAAATTTAAACTGGAAAAAGCACACTGAAAAAATTGCAAATGCTTGTTCTAAAAAAATTGGCGTATTAAATAAATTGAAACATGTGTTACCTCTTCATATTAAAATAATATTATATAATTCTTTAATAGTGCCACACATTAATTATTGCATCATGGCGTGGGGCTTTCAATCAAATAGAATAATAAAACTTCAAAAAAAAGCCATGAGAATTATTACCTTAAGTAATTATACTTCCCACACAGAACCACTTCACAAAAAACTCAACTTGTTAAAAGTAGATGACATCCTTAAATTACAACAATTAAAATTTTACTATAAATATTTACACAATGACTTACCAGTTTATTTACAAAACTGGAGGATAATGTTTAAGGTACATAATCATGATACAAGAGTCAGGAATAAAATATACACTTATAAAATTAAACATGAATTTGCTAAGAAATGTCTTAGGCATAATTTGCCACTTTTACTAAATAACATTCCTGATATTGTCAAAGAAAAGCTTAGCACACACAGTTCACAAGGATTTGCCAAGTATGTTAAACTTTATTTTTTACAAAACTATCAAGTAACATGCACCAGGCAAAACTGCTACATATGTATGCAAAATTAAGAACTGACAACCACCTGTCAACTTGATACAATACAAAACAGTGCCTAAACGACAAACACAACAATCATGTAAGCTTGCTCACACTACACACATGCATACATATTATGCTTTTTTGTTATTTGTTTTTTTTCTTCTTCTTCTTTTTCTGGAAGAATTTTATTAGGTGATCTATTGATTCAGTTAAAGTTTTATTGGAAAAGGTGGCTCCTCGATAGCGACTACCATAGTCTTAGAGGAGTCTCCTGACCCTACTTTTCGTTATTTATTATACATTATACCATGTTTACCAAAAGGTTATATATTTGTAAAATTTAATTTTTTTTACATGGATGTATTGTATGTATTATTTGAAATGTCTGGGTCAAATAAAAGAAAATTCTTCTTCTTCAGCATCTTTACAGGATGATACCTGACTGAACAGTTTTGTGTCATCAGCAAATTTTAGGAGATGGTTGCACACTCCTTCATCTATGTCATTAATATATATTACAAATAAAATTGGACCCAAAACAGACCCTTGGGGGACACCACTCTTAACAGGTGACCACCCTGAACTTAAACCATTTATAACGACATGCTGTACTCTGTCCGTCAACCACTGCGATATCCATCTATTAACTGCTCCTCCTATCCCATGTGCATTTAGTTTTGTTGCCAGCCTGCAGTGTGGGACTCGATCAAAAGCTTAACTGAAATCTAAATAAACAAAGTCCACTGGAAGCCCTTTATCGATATAGGATGTAACCTTATCCAGGTACACTAAAAGGTTCGTCAGGCATGAACGTCCCTTCCAAAAACCATGTTACGACAGTTTAATAAAATCATGATTTTGAAGATGGCCAACAATTTCATCCTTGATGATGGCTTTCATTACTTTAGATATCTGTGATGTTAGACTTACAGGTCTGTAGTTACTGGGTTGTGATTTGATACCTTTCTTATATATGGGGGTAACATTTGCACTTTTCCAGTCTAGTAGAACTTCTCCCTTTTCCATGCTATGCTGTCTGCAAAGATTTCGCTTTGCGGTGGTGCAATGGCCGTGGTCACTTCTCGGAGCATTGTGGAGTTTAAGTTGTCTATTCCAGGAGCTTTGTTGCAACAGCTTTTCCAATACTACTGCTGTAGTTATCTCAATATGTTGGAGTGACTCCTCAATTGTCTTGGAGAAAATGTTCACAACATCAGGAAGATTTTCTGTTACCTCGTCAGTGAACACTGAGGCGAAGTAGTCGTTTAGTACATTTGCTGTCTCAACTGAGTCTATGATCACATCCCCATTGCTATCCAAAAGTCTTTTCTCAAAATTTTGTTTAGCCTTAACCACTTCATTCTGGGTTTTATTTAGTTGACGTTTGTTAGCCTTGTACAGATGATATTCTCCTGTTTCTCTGTATTTCTTCCACATGTGGTATTTCTTCTGTCTTGCCATGTCTGCTTGTTTAGTCATCCATCTGGGTTTGGTCTTTTATCTCCTTGTTTCCTTGTCTCCTTGGGATAAAACTTTTCATTGCCGAATTAACGACTGTTTTAAAGATGTCCCATTTTGTGTGTACATTAGTATCCTGGAATGCCTGCTTCCAGTCATAATTCTCTAAACATTGTTTCATTCCATCATAGTTTGTCCTCTGGTAGTCGTAGTAAGTTTCTCTCCACTCTTTTATGTGAATAGAGACTACAATATCACATATCACAATGTTGTGGTCACTGAAGGGTTCACTTACCCTAACTTGCTCAACCATATTTGGTTCAGAGGATAGTACAAGATCCAATGTATTCTCAACCCTAGTAGCATTGCGTAAACATGTTGGGTTAGAAACAGATCTTGCGGCTCCTGTCTGCATCCTAGTCCAGTCAATGGTTCTATGGTTGAAGTCTCCAAATATTACAATGTTGTTCGTTGCACATGCTGTGTGTAATCATTTATGTAGAAAACTAGAACTAGTTCGCTGTCAAGATCAGCAGATGTGCTGTGGTAGCATACTCCTACAAGTAGGGAGTCTGTTGTTGTTAAGCGACACCATACCGATTCCGTGTTGTGTGTTTGTGTAAGCTCCTCACATTTGGCATAGTTTATATTGTTTCTTACATGTATAATGCAGCCACCTCCTTTCTTTCCCTCTCTATCATTTCTGATCAAACTGTATCCCTCGAGGTTAAGCTCTGCGTCAGATACATCTTTGTGAGCCCACGTTTCGGTTACACATATCAAGTCTGGGTTCTCCTCAGTAGCAACACATTGCATCTCATCCAGCTTGTTTAAGAGGCTTCTGGCATTCACAGATAAGGCTTTGAGTTTATTTATAGTAATATGGCCTGTGCTCCCTATTCCTTTTTTTATTTCCTTCACCAATTTTGTGCAGATTTTCGCTGTTAGTGTTAATATACATACTAGTGCTGGTGCTACCCATTTCCATCTCCACTCCTACTTTTTTGCTAGTTTTATGGACTGGTGGCCCCTCCTGGTGGGAGCCGTTCTTGATGGGAGGTGTCATTCCCGACTGACTGCACCTTGTAGGTGCCATTGGTGTTGTTTGATTCCTGGAGGGGGTCGTTCCTTTTTCATTTTTACTGGGTAGTGATGCTTCCACCTGGGTGCCTTGCACCTTACTGTCATCCACCTCTACAATGCGGCCTCGATGGATGTATATGTTCTTTTCACCTTTTCCCTTCCTTTCCCTTAATTCCTTTCTTAGTTGGTATTGTTTCTCACGTTCTCTCTTGGTCTCATCTACACTGATGTAAACATGTTTCCATCAGTACTTGTTTCTCAGGTTCCTTGCTACTCTTAGCACTTTTGTTTTCATGTTCAGATTTCCCTGACAACTGTCAGTCTATTCCTACTCTCCATTTTTTTTCGGGGACTCTACTTTGTCTGAAGTAGAGTAAATGAGGGACTAGGGTTATGTCGGCCAGGGTTTATCTCTGGGGACCGCTACGGTTGCCGAATTGGCCTAGACCTGATAGTGATACCTGAAAAAGACAACAACAATTTTTTCTTTCTCTTTCTTCTCTCTCATACTTTTGGTCTTTTGTATATTTTGTTTTTCTTCTCTTTCTAATTCTAATTAATTAAGGAGCCACTGTTGGCTATGGTTTACGACGGGGTGGGTGCGTATGGTGTTATTGAGTGTTTGAGCCGCAGGATAGGCGACTGAAATCATTTATGGTCTCAGCCTGGATCTGCGACTCGTTTAGTTTATTCCAGTCTACTAGTGTCTTTACAAAATATGAGTTTTTTAATTGGTCGGTGTGGGATGCAGGTACTATATAGCACCTGGTGTTATTGGCTGTTAGGTGTTGTACAAAGTTTGAGGATACGTGATCTGGGAAATGTTTGGGTTGGATGCGTCTTTTAGTGTCATATGTTACGCCTTCGGAAATCAAGTGTGGAGTTTGCTTTTTTTAGTTACTGTTGCGATGTGGGAGTACCATTTAAGGTCATCGGAGATAGAGATACCAAGATAGGGATTGCAGTTTACACGTTCTCGGGTGGTGTTATTTAAGGTGTAGAAATAGTCAGTTTTATGTTTTATACTGAGGATGTAGCATTTGTTTGTATTGAAGTTCATACCCCAGTTCTTTGCCAATTTTTGGAGTTGTTTTAGGTCATGTTGTAGTGCAATGTGATCGTTGAATGTTTTGATTTCTCTGTATAGTAGGTAGTCATCTGAAAATAGGTGGACTTTAGATTTTACTGATGCTGGTAGGTCGTTTATATGACAGAGGAATAGTAGGGGGCAAGTACAGTGCCTTGCGGGACGCCGGATTTGATGGGTACTTCTCTCGAAGTTTCGCCGTCTAGCACAACTTTCATAGATCTGTCAGTGAGGACATTTTCTAGCCACTTGAGCGTGGTTCCGGTTATGCCATAGCGAGATAGTTTATGGAGGAGTTTTGTGTGCGGGACTGTGTCGAAAGCCTTGCTAAAGTCTAATATTGCTATGTCTACTTGAGTTCCAGAGTCAAAAGAAGAGAATAGGTCATGCGTGGTGGTTAGGAGTTGTGTTTCGCAGGAGAAGCCTGCTCTGAAGCCATGGTTTAACTGTATTAGGATGTTATGCTTTTCTAGGTAGGTCATGATGTGGCGGTATAGATTATGTGTTCGAGAATTTTGCATGGGACCGATGTCAGGGAGATGGGGCGGTAGTTTTCTGGTAGGTGCTTATCTCCTTTTTTAAATACAGCTGACACATTTGCTGTGCGCCAGTCTGACGGTAGGTTGCCTGTTTCTATGGATCTCTGGAAGATGTCTCAGAGTGCAGGGGATAGGGTGTCGGCACAGTTCTTATTGGGGATCTGGTCAGGGCCAAATGCTTTATGCGGTTTA
This sequence comes from Escarpia spicata, assembly GCA_963995525.1. Lineage (NCBI taxonomy): Eukaryota > Metazoa > Annelida > Polychaeta > Sabellida > Siboglinidae > Escarpia > Escarpia spicata. The sequence continues at coordinate 30,968,574 of OZ023205.1, forward strand.
ATGGACTTGAGTAATTTACATACTCCGGTGGTGTCAATTTTAATGTCACCTATAATATCGGGGTGTTGTGGAGGATCAAGGTGTGGGGGAGGGGGGGCAGATCTGTCTTCTTTTGTGAAGACTTTCTTTTTTGTTTCCTCCAAAAATAAACCAAGATTGATCGGTCAACGTAACACTAACATGTAATGATGTATATAGACATAGTCATAGACATAGTTACATATTGCGACGCCTAATTGTTGTCATATTTGCATCAAATCTAAAAAAATTCAATTATTGCATTATTACCTATAACTATAGCCTAGGTGGTTCTCGAAATAAGCCTAAGGTTTCTAGAGAATCTCCGTTGTTACTTGATGATGAAACCATATTTTATTATTTATTTACGTTCATAGTTGGCTTGTACTAACTACTAAGACTAAGACTAAGTCTAACTCTAAGTTGTAATTGTATTGTATTTGAAACCGAGTAATCAAATAAACTTCATTTCATTTCAATACACGTGTGACAAGTTTTACACTGGTACTTACCTATTACATTTGGTATGTATAGCAATCTTTTATGCATCATTTCTGTCATATTTGCTGATGTGGACTTTTAATTTTTGAAGTGTGTTCTGGTTACTCATTTTTAAAGTACGTGATTTCGAGTCAAGAACCTTACTTCCGTATATAAACAAAACACCGCGCTTCCACGTCAAAGGTCAAGGCCACTCAACTTTACTTCCGTTCATAATAACTATCAAGATGGGACAGCTTCGGGAAGGCTGTTGGTTCGTCGAATTTATCACGATTTTCCTGCTTTTCGTAACTTTTATTCCAGTGACACATGCAGGTATCGATGTATCACAAAGCAGCGCCATAGACAGATCGCAGTATATGCATTACGATGAACTCGGTGAAGTTTTAAGAAAGTTAACATCGGCTCACCGTAACGTGTCAAAGTTGCATTCCATCGGACGGAGCGCTGAAAACAGACAATTATGGGTGGTTCAGATTAGCGACAAAATCGACGAAACGGAGCCTGGCGAACCGATGATGAAATATGTCGCAAACATGCATGGAAACGAACCGGTGGGTAGACAGCTACTGGTCTACCTTATCGAATACTTGCTTGTCAACTACGGCAGACTTGACAGGGTTACAGACCTGATTGACAACACCAATATATTCATCATGCCCAGTTTGAACCCAGATGGGTTTGAGATGTCTACGCCTGGAGACTGTCAAGGTGTCACAGGTCGCACGAATGTGAACAACGTTGACTTGAATCGCAATTTTCCTGACCAATTTCACCCCACTGATAAACTGACGTCTTACGAACCAGAAACAGCAGCAATGATCAAATGGATAACATCAAACAAGTTTGTGTTGTCAGCCAATCTGCACGGAGGTGCAGTTGTTGTGAGTTATCCATTTGATGACTCAGCCGGGAATATTGGGTCTGTCAGTTGTTACAGTCAGAGTCCAGATGACAATGTTTTTCGACATCTTGCCGTCACTTATGCCAGTCACAATAAAATGATGCACTCAAGCACTGCATGTCCGAAAAATACCGACGACCCCAAGTTTGGTGGTGGAACAGTCAATGGTGCCAAATGGTATCCAATATCTGGTAAGTATGACTGATGCCTCCTGTTACCTTGACCCTCAAACCCTTACAGAACAGATTCAGATCCATGTAGACATTTCGAAAATAATATCAAGATTATCCTTCCATGCATATAATATATGTACATTTCAAAAATAGTTTATTAAGATTATCCTTCCACACACATGCACATATATATGTATATAATATATATATGTAGAAGGATAATTTTGAAAAATTATTTTTGAAATTTCTACATGGATCTGAATCTGTTCTATATATATATATATATATATATATATATATATATATATATACACTGTATATATATATATAATTTATATAGAACAAATTCAGATCCATGTAGAAATTTCAAAAATAATTTTTCAAAATTATCCTTCTACATATATATATTATATACATATATATATATATATATGTACAACACAACCAGAACTGGGTGGATCATGGTGGTCCCATGTCTGGCTTCAGGGCAGTTCAGGCACTACTTGATAATCTGTACGCAAACTAGCTCTTCCTTTCCTATGTTGTGCCCGCCCCATTGATCAGATCCTAGATTTAAAAGCAAATGTTATTGCTATGGCATGGATTTAGACCAAGTGCAACAGTTCATTTATTTGGGAAGCTTAATAATGATTGATTACAAGCGGGATTGGCTGGTTTCTGACAGAATGGTTTCTATAGTATGTCAGGAACTTGTCAGGAAGTAAACTGATAAATCAGATTGGCCAGAAATGTATCCAATAACATGATTTACATGAATACAATATAACATTTTATCATTTAGTTACAAAGGTTGGGAACTTAAATTTTAAAACTTTCTTGGGTAGATAAGATCCCAATTCCCAAACATGGATCCCAAACACTACGAGATGCAATTTGTAGATCCTGGAAGAGAAAGAAACCAGACAAGAGGCAGACTTAGGACATCTTGACCCAGTGTACTGGCTAGATGAAATTTTAGGAGTTTTTTATTGTTTTATAAAGTAACAGAATTATACTACGTAAATATAAAAAGACCTCAGCACTGAAGACCGTGACTTGTGTAGATTTACAGTCAATGTAACTGTCCTTGCGTTGGAAACGGCACCTTTATGATGATGAATTGTCACTCAATCAAATTGTTCTTCAGAACATGTCATCATTCTGATTAGATGGTAAACGTGTATCACGTTTGTTAATGTTAACACAAATTGTATTTACATTTTGTGTGGAATCCATTTTTTTACCCTCCTAAAACATCTATGTAATTCATATCAATATCATGAATTTATATTCATGTATCAAAATTTTTCAAGTGCTCTAAACCACTGTTCTATCAGTTGAACAATTATTATATTAGATTTTGTAAAATGTTCTAGAATTTAGAAGGAACATGAAAGAAAGATCATCTGTTTCAACAGTTTTCAATTCAGACTGTTTATATTTTTTTTATTCAAATTCAATTTGATTAATTAGATTCAAATTAATTTACTAAGAATGAACCCACATCTGGCACTAGTTATAATAATACTGTACCACATCAAATATATATGTATTCATCCCAGAGCTGAGGTAGACAGATAAACTGGCTCATAGCTTCAAGTCCCAAGGCCATACTCAGAGGTGGTGGATGGAAATAAAGTTAAATAGTCACAGCATAATTTATTCAAAGACTCCTATGTACCTGAATACAAAGTTTTGACAATTGTCACTGATAATTAAACAAATAAAGTTTGATGATTAAGATAAATATCCTAAAGACATTGTGCCACATTCTTGCATATTCTCACTGATGTGGAGCAAAATGTGATGCATAATGAAAATTGAAAAGAAACTAAGATTTAGTTTTGCACATTTGTACAATTATTGTAAATTTACTCGATATAAGGAACTCAAAGTTGAGCACAAGTGAGATTTATTTAAGTAACTTTATTAAACTTATTCACTGAATTTGTTTATCTTAATCTTTATATATAAAGTTAATATTGATTATTAAAACAAATATTCAGCTGAATTTATTTAATATTTTCACTATTATTCAAATATAAAGAACTCTAAATTTCAAGTTGCATCTTTTTTGCTGTGTTTTTTCCATGACTTTTTCCTTTGACTTTTCTTATCTAGCTGAGGGAGTCTAACAGCATTATTCAGTCAGTCTAGACATCCTCTCTGACTGTGTCAACAACAGTGAAGGATAAAACAGTAAAAGCAATTGAACTTGAAGCAGCTGATTTGTTTGTTGTAAACAAACCTTTTTAGTATTCTTGTGAAGTAGTTGTTTCAAGCAAATAAACAAACAAATGAGACGTGATCACTGTGACTGTGTCGTGTCTTCAGTGGTCGTGGATGTCACGTTGTCTAGCTTTCAGTAGTCACGGATGTTATGATATGTCTTCTGTAATCATGGATGTCACATTGTATAGCCTTCAGGAACTATGAATATCACGTTGTGTAGCCTTCATTTGTCATGGATGCAGTGTTGTGTAGCATTCAGTGGTTACTAGTTACAGATATCTTATTGTGCAGCCTTTATTGGTCACAGATATACCACACTGCGTAGCCATCAGTGGTCACAGATATCACATTTATGTAGCCTTCAGTGGTCACTGGTCACATATATTGTGTTTATATAGCCTTCATTGATTAGTTTGGTCACAGATATCAGTTATCACATTTATGCAGCCTTTAGTGGTCAGTCATGTGACGGCATGTCACGTTGTGTGGTGTTCAGTAGTAGGCTAGGTATCCTGCAGTCTGGTGAGCCCATGGATCTACGCCCTGGTATCAAAGATCAGTTGGTAGACGGTGTCTGTCCTGGCCATTTTTGTGGCCTTGTAGCATTCAAGGTCATGGATATCAAGTTAAGTTAATAAGTTTCATAACCTTTTTACTGTGATCACAAATATTATGTTCACGTGTGTCACCTTCAATTGTCACAGATTATCAGTTTATGTTAAGTTACAGTGTAGCCTTCGGTTATCACGATACAGATATCATGTTACCATGCAACATGCCAAATGAACCTTGCTTTGTGAATTAATAGACATTAATGACTGGATAGTAAATATTGTGATTACTTTGGGCCTATCAAGTAGTACACGTATGTTGATAATCACCCAATCAGCCACATTGAAGCAAGAAAAATATATAAAATTCCCAGTGACAACCATTACTTATTATAGGTCTGTAAAGTTCTGTGTACATAAACTGGACACTTAATTAAACTTGCTGACAACCTTGTCGTCATAAAATCATTAAATTGCACAGTCATTTATTTCCAAGATTACAAATATTCAACATATAGGTCTGCAACATTTATTGGGGTATTCATCATACTGCTAGATACAGATCTATACATAAATAAACAGGAAATATATTGTAAATACAGGAAAATGGTTCATATTCATTCTAAAGTAAAAATAATGACATCACATTTTAATATTGTTAAACTAGTGAATTTCCAATACAGGGCAACATTTTTGAAGGGCAATTTAAGTAAGCTGTGGTTTGGTTTTATAAGTTTTCCTATATTTGTTATAACTGATGAATAATGGTCCGAAACAATGCAAACATAATTTAGGCATAACATCAGTTCAACTTCAATGGTAGTGTCCAAATCACGATGTTCAATATTTACATTTATGTGTTTAAGCTAACTAATATGTTATTGTTGTGGACTTGTGGTGCTATTGATTGGTCACATGTTTTGACTATTTTGAAAAACATAGCGTCTATAATGATATGAATATTTGCACAGAAAATGAGACAACAGGAAGCCAGGATTCCTGCAAGTGAATTATTTAGTGAAGGCCACCGTGGCCATGCCTGCATGTCAACGGAAGTAGCTGATACTGTTAGACAGAATTTACACAGATCTGTGAAAAGTAAACACACTTGGCAATGGCTGAAGTGTTTTTGGAAATGATGTACATTTCCTTTTGTATTGATTGCGTTAGAGTGAACAAATAACCCAGGTGCCTAGCTGGAGTGGTATACACCTGCAAAACTGGTACTCAGGGTAACAGAGAACTGTAGCTGACAGATTGCTATTACGCATTAATTTATGGGTCTTACAGACAATTAGATCCACAAATAAATACGTAGTACACAGTATAAGTACCAGGGAAAGCTGTGTCTGTTGATTTACAGTGCTCATGTGATCAAAAATAGCTCACCACCATACTCCATTGTGGAGTGAGGTGGCACAGTGATTATAATTTCACATTCTCACCACCATACTCCATTGTGGAGTGAGGTGGCACAGTGATTATAATTTCACATTCTCACCACCATACTCCATTGTGGAGTGAGGTGGCACAGTTATTATAATTTCACATTCTCACCACCATACTCCATTGTGGAGTGAGGTGGCACAGTTATTATAATTTCACATTCTCACCACCATACTCCATTGTGGAGTGAGGTGGCACAGTGATTATAATTTCACATTCTCACCACCATACTCCATTGTGGAGTGAGGTGGCACAGTTATTATAATTTCACATTCTCACCACCATACTCCATTGTGGAGTGAGGTGGCACAGTTATTATAATTTCACATTCTCACCACCATACTCCATTGTGGAGTGAGGTGGCACAGTTATTATAATTTCACATTCTCACCACCATACTCCATTGTGGAGTGAGGTGGCACAGTGATTATAATTTCACATTCTCACCACCATACTCCATTGTGGAGTGAGGTGGCACAGTTATTATAATTTCACATTCTCACCACCATACTCCATTGTGGAGTGAGGTGGCACAGTGATTATAATTTCACATTCTCACCACCATACTCCATTGTGGAGTGAGGTGGCACAGTTATTATAATTTCACATTCTCACCACCATACTCCATTGTGGAGTGAGGTGGCACAGTGAATAGAATTTCACATTCCTACCACCATACTCCATTGTGGAGTGAGGTGGCACAGTGGTTAGAATTTCACATTCTTACCACCATACTCCATTGTGGAGTGAGGTGGCATACTGATAAGAGTTTCACATTCTCAATCAAGAAATTCTGGGTTTTAATCCTCTTGCTGCCAGTTCAAACGTTGGGCAAGTTTTTTTACTACATGTTGCCACCTGAAGTTTAGTTCAGTCCACATTGCCGTAGTTGGCTCAATTGTAAATAAGGACTTGGCACTTACTCTTGTGATCCATATGCCTGTCTGCCGAGTGCCTTTTAGAGCTACTCCATAATATATTATTATAAAGCAATTGATGTCATGACAACTTTTCTGCCTAAATTTTGCTGAGATTGTGACTTGATGGTGTTTATGGTGATCTTCAACATCAAACTTGTCTGTGCCCTGGTCTAGAGAATAAGGAGACAGTGTGTTTGATGAATGAGTGTGCACTCCAGACAGATATGTTTTTATAGGTGACAGGATGTGTTTTGGTTGCAGGTGGCATGCAAGACTTCAATTATGTCCACAGTAATTGCTTCGAGGTGACAATAGAACTGAGTTGTTGCAAGTACCCCCTAGGACCTACCCTGCCGTCACTATGGCTACAGAACAAAGAGGCATTACTTTCTTACATGGAACAGGTAACAATTCTTACTTCAACACCCCATATTCAGTGTGGTTATTATTTTATTTCAATTGTGGTTATGGATACAGCTGTAGGACCTGGGTAATTTTGAACAAGATGAGTGAAAAATCTAATTGAGGAAGCACATTTCCATATATATATATTTATTATATATATATATTTATTATTATTATATATATATTTATTATTATTATATATATATATATATATTTATTATATATATATATATATGTATGAGCTAAGTCATGAAAGGTGGAACACTTACATAAAAATTGGAAGTAAAAAATTTTCTTTCCAAAAATAGTTGTTTCGCAATATAGTGTTGTAGTAGAGGGATGAAAGTGTACCAAGGTGATAAGTAGAAGAAAAATTATTGCCTGGTGCTTATTATATATAGGATGATGAAATAGACCATTCACATTTTTGTAGCGAAATCTGTGTCCAGCAAAAAATTCTGTAGTTACAATTCTTTTTTTTGCTTGTAGAGGTCTGTTGTGATGGTAATGACCAGACAAAAATAGAATTACCAGTTTTTCCATTGAAATAGTCGAATGATAATGCTGACATTACAAAATTGTGTCCTTTTTTCAAAATCTGGTTCAAAAATTCCACCTAAATTTGTTTTTCATAATAGAAAAATTAATTAACTGTCTTGGTCGGTCTTACATCTCTCATCTACCTCAGCATACCTCTAATGGGGAACTAAGTTCAACAGATTCCACTCTAAGGACGAAAACCCCTTTTTGGCTGGCCTAGCAGTAATTGTGACAGACGTAACATAAGCGACAAGCTAAATAAAATTAACCTTTATTTTTAAACTGTCTCATTACTTGGTTGGTCATTTTGTTTATATTATCTAAATCACTTTCTTTTTATTAACTGTGATGGAAATTACTTTAAGATAATACTGTAATACAGTAACTGAAAAGTAAAAATCTGGCCTCATAAATTTAAAAATCATTACCAAACATGTGATTTACACAAATCTTAATCAATCACAGTGTTTATGACCTGTCCTGTTTATGGTGATTCTCAATGATTTCATGTTCTACTTTCAAATGCTATTCTTGATCATCTGACAAAATGGATCTATGAGGGATCCACTCCTGTGAGGTCTATTGGGCTAAAGTAAATATAGGGGTGGACATCATCTGACGGTGTTTAATCCTTTCTGGACCACCGGAACAGTCTCCTAATTTGTAATGAGCAGAACTTTCTGTTTTTTTCTCCTGATGGCTTTCAAAACAGTTATCTCCATATGCACATGTGTATGCTTTGAACAGGCACTTTGCATACAATCACTCAACCTTGGAATCCCCATATATATGATTGATAGATGTAATGGCTTGATTCTCAGAAAGTTGTACAGGGAAGACTAGATTTTCGTCTTGAAATATTTTGCTTCCCTTTTCTAAACTTGGTAGTCCCTGAGAGCATGCTAATATCCATGAACTCTGCTTATAATTAAAAACATCCAGTGTTTTAAATAGCCATTTTTTAGATATTTTTGTATTTTCATTGGATCACGAATGCTTGATTTGTCGATATTTTTCAGCCAACATCCCTGTCCTATCTGTCCATAACCATCCCTTTAAAACATTAAGCTACATTGATTTTATTTGTGGACATACTTGAGCTATAATCCCTTATTTTATTATGGTTTTCTGGAGGGGTGCCCAAAGTATAGATTAGGTGTTACTGACTAAAAAATATATTGAACTTTTTTCACCCAGACCCCTGTTTCCATGGTAACAAAGAAAATGTCTGCCATTTACAGTGTGACAGACGCAACATTTTCAGGGACGGAATTTGTTAATTCTTTGCTACTCGTTAACAGCAACGCATTGATTAATGGTTTTATATAGATCTGTGAATTACAAATGGTTCAAGTTGTTTAAATGTGTACAGCATATTTTTCCAGATTGTTCTCCCTCTTACTTTCCTGGGAAAATAAGGTGTGACAGATGCGACATAAGGGAACAGATTTTTTTGACAGTTTTCCACTAATTATTTGTTTGAATTATAGTATTTGTTCAATTTCTAGTTTTGGAAATCAATTCAGGGTGGTTTGTTAAGAAGAAGATAATTGTGTGTTATGTTAATTTGGCAAATTACTTTTTTTAAAGAAATATTGTAATACAACCACCTCTCAAAATTGCCGTCTCTTGAAAAACACCTTGTTACCCACTCAATAACTTGGCAAAGGGTATGAGTAGACAATTACTTTTTTCACCCCAATATACCTTGGAGTATATATTCAATATAAAAAATAAATGGAGGCCTCCAGGTATTCTTGTAATTTTTGTTTTTAGCTTCAAAATGTTGTCAAAAGTTTTTATCTTTTTATGCAAAAATACAGCGATTTTTAGGTCTTCAAATAATTTTAGAAGAGCCAAATGTTGATGAAAGTTGCTAAAGTTGTCTTTCCTTACAGATAAGACAATGAATTATCTACAGATAAGACAATGTATTATCCATTAAAAAAACTGAAAATGGGATATTCATTCTAATAACTGTATAGCAGAGCTCAGAAGTTTAGAAAATGAAAGTTCCGTTTTTCGTGACTTCGCTCATATATATATATATATATATATATATATATGTATGTATGGTGTGTGTGTCTTTAAGGATTGTAAGGATGTATTGAATATTATTCTTGTACTTAATTTCAATTTTACAGTTTCTTGTTACATTAATTTGTTGTAGACTCATATTGGAGTGAAGGGCTTTGTCATTGATGCTGACTTGTTAAAAGTCATTCCGAATGCACTCATCACTGTACGAGGAATCAACAAGACTGTCACTGCCGCCAGCTATGGGGACTACTGGCGACTTCTGGTGCCTGGCATCTACACTATCTCAGCCTGGGCCCCGGGGTAAGAAACACACAGTCGACACTGTGCAGCATAGAGACTTGCGGGTTATCAAACAATCATCACCGAGAACATTTACTCATCTAATTTTGTGGCATACAGTTATGATAGCAATTGTAGTACTTTGTATTAGATTACACTATAAATTGTAATCATAATAGCAAATTATGCCATGTTAAAACACAACATTTAGAAAGAAATGAAAAATAGCACATAAAATATCAAAACAAAGGTGACTGTCATTGCAATTATTATCATCATTGTTATCAACAGTACAAGTTTTAAACACTCTAGATAGAACATAACTTTTTTGAATGGCTTTTCATGATGTTTAATTTAAATTATTGAATAAATGATAACTAAAAATGTATCACATGTCAGTATTTTTCAATACTGAGTTATTGGTACCATTGGAAAGAGCAGAGTCTCAGCTTTCATATGATATATCACACAAGAACATATCTCAAATATAACTGATGTTACGACTCGCCAAGCATGTGTGAGGTAGAAACCTTCTAACTCAGAAAATGGCCTTCAAAGTGTAAGAACTATATTTGTTATGTTTCATGTAATGTACCTTAGTTACCATGGACAGATCTTGCTGAAATTTGGACCACTCGAAGATAATGGCATTCTCAGGACATTCTGTTAATACGAAAGCAAGATCTTTGTTAGAACAAAAATAGCAGTACAATTAATTGTTTGTGTAATGACTGCCATTGTTATGAAAAACTAAAAACCTGGAGCACTATTATAATTTAGTTAGCATGAACATATCTGGAAGATATTTGAATCACTCGAAGATAATGGCATCCTCGTGACAGTATATTATTATACAAACATCTTTGTCAGAAATAAATAAGCGACAAATTAATTAGCAACAAATTAATTGCTGACAAGCTTATAGGTAGATTGTTAAGGAATGCGAAAACTGTCAACTCTATTGTACAGTTGTACACTAAATGTTGTAAAGATAATTGTCACTAGTCTTGTTGAATGATCCAGTAATCATTTTTTTAATCTTGTTGAATTATCTAATGATCTCTTTGAGCGATCTGATGATCTTGTTGAGTTACCTAATAATCTTTTTATGTGATCTCATGAACTTGCTGAATGAATTATATGTCTTGGTGGGTTATCCTGTTGAGTGATCCTATGTATTACTATTATTCCAGGTACAAAGTACAGACAAAACGTAACATCCGTGTTAATAAGGGGCCAGCCATCAGCGTGAACTTTGAACTATCACCTTTGAAAGGTCAGAATGTGTTGACCTATGAAAGCTTATACCATGATCTTATCAAGAGATCTGTAGACGACTCACCAGATAGCACAGATGAGATGAAGAAACCTGGGTAAGTTAGTAGGCAGAGGAATTGTAAACTGTGGTCAGAACAACATAGTTTTGTATAAATGCTGGTCCCTGGTAGTAACAAATGGATGTTGTTTTCTGTCGTATGATAAGTAAGTATGACACAGTGGAAGCTCTATTAAGGTCAACCTCACGATTGTATCAACGGGACCTGTACGGGACTGTATCATTTACTTTTCTGTACTCATTTGGGACTGTCTTAATTGTGAGGTGGCTATATTACCGAGGTGACCTCATATGTGAGGTGGTTGTATTACCGAGGTGACCTTAATTGTGATGTGGCTGTATTACCAAGGTGACCTTAACAGACCTGCCTACTATTCCGGATTGTCCGGAATCATTCCGGAAATACACCTTAAATTACGGTATTACGGCCAGGGATGAAAATATTACGGATTCTTTCGTCATCAATCACTTCCATGCTCCTCAAATTTGACTTCACTTTATTCAACAGGTGGCAGCATATATATGCTGCTTGTTGTGAAATCATTTTTTCATTCGCTGCTTGTCGTAATCTGACCAATAGGAAACATGGTTACGATAAATTCGCATATCCGCGCTCATGGCGCTCAAACAAGAAGAAGTCATGACTCACGCGGCACGAAATGATGGCGGGGATCGAAATGGCACCACTGCTAGCCAAGAAGAAATGTATGCTGCAAATGTTTATAACAGCATGCACGCAGACATGGCCCGTATTGTCAAATTTAAGGAAGGGGGTCGGCTTTACATACTGCCGTATACGCGAAATTTATTTTCCTATTTCACATGACATGGTGGCCGGGATAATTGCAGGTACTTATTACGACGTTTTGGGTGCAACTATCGTAATAGTCACAGTATTAAAGTATTACTGACAGTGGTGTCCTTTTCCTGACAATATCTGACACGGTTCTGAACTATTACTGACAGCAGGCCTATATTCCTGAAAATCAGTGTAAATGGGAAGATGGATTACTGACAGGAAGTTGTTGGGGTAGGCAGGTCTGCCTTAATTGTGAGGTGGCTGTATTACTGAGGTGACCTTAATTGTGAGGTGACTATATTACTGATGTGACCTTAATTGTGAGGTAGCTCTATTATCGGGGTGACCTTAATTGTGAGGTGGCTGTACTACCGAGGTGACCTTAATTGTGAGGTGGCTGTATTAACAAGGTGACCTTAATTGTGATGTGGCTGTATTACCACAGTGACCTTTATTGTGAGATGGTTGTATTACAATTGTGACCTTAATTGTGAGGTGGTGTATTACCGAGGTGACCTTAATTGTGAGGTGGCTGTATTACCAAGGTGACCTTAATTGTGATGTGGCTGTATTACCACAGTGACCTTAATTGTGAGATGGCTGTATTACAATGGTGACCTTAATTATGAGGTGGCTGTATTACTGAGGTGACCGTAAAGTGAGGCTCGACTGTAATTGTATTCACATGGAAAACTACTACTGACAATTTTTATTAGTTGTTTCAGTAAAACTATGTTTTATTACAAGCAACAGTTTAAGTTTACAACACAGGCTGAATAGATACAGTAAAGGGTGCATGATAACATTATGCACTAGAAACAGTGTGACATGTACATTGACTGCGGGGTAATGGTGAAGTAGAACTCAGAATATTACAAGACGTAATCAAGTTCTCAGTGACAAACATAATTTTGAAATATTAAAAACTGCATCAATGTTGTTGAAATTGAATGCAGATGTGACAGTCTGTAATAATCACATATTCGTTGGTAACATTGTAATGTTTTATAGGACCACTTCAGGCAAAGCCACATCGACCAAAGGTGCTTTAGGTGTGTCCACTTCCATACCAGCTGAATTGACAGCATCAGTAGAAACATCTACCATACCCACTACCACACCCACTACACCACCCTCCACCACAACTGCCACACCCACTACGCCACCCTCCACCACAACTACCACACCCACTATGCCACCCTCCACCACAACTACCACACCCACTACGCCACCCTCCATCACAACTACCACACCCACTACGCCACCCTCCACCACAACTACCACACCCACTACATCACCCTCCACCACAACTACCACACCCACTACCCCACCCTCCTCCATAACTACCCCACCCTCGACCACACCTTCCACACCCTCATACACGGAGAGCACAGACCCAGTTGAGACTCTGGTAAAGCTAACCAACCAGCTCTCTGATTCACACCACCGCCACAAGATGTCCTTCATCGAACCGACGGAGTTCCGTCACATGACGCATGATCAGATGACCTCCTACCTGCGACGATATGCACACGACTTCCCTAAAATCACTCGACTCTACTCCGTTGGGAAGTCTGTGCTGGGCAAGGACTTGTGGGTAATGGAGATTTCGGATAACCCGGGAATACATGAACCAGGTGAGTGTTATTGAAAGAGAAACAAAGGAGATCTTTTTGGGCCTATGCATCTGAAATAGTAAATAAATAAAAAAAAAGTTAGCAGCTACAATCAAGAATATTACGCCAGCAGTTTTGTACAACGCCATTGTGATAGAAAGCCTGGCATCATCTATGGCTACTCTTTGCATTTGCCAGTTGAATAATACTCTAGTCTCCATTACCGAATTTGTTTTGGTACTATAACTACTAAAAGTGTTACGTCAGCCTGGTGCACTGTATGTGTAGCATAACAGTTGGTACATTGGTGCACTGTATGTGTAGCATAACAGTTGGTACACTGGTGCACTGTATGTGTAGCATAACAGTTGGTACATTGGTGCACTGTATGTGTAGCATAACAGGTGGTACACTGGGGCACTGTATGTGTAGCATAACAGTTGGTACACTGGGGCACTGTATGTGTAGCATAACAGTTGGTACATTGGTGCACTGTATGTGTAACATAACAGTTGGTACACTGGGGCACTGTATGTGTAGCATAACCGTTGGTACACTGGGGCACTGTATGTGTAGCATAACAGCTGGTACACTGGGGCACTGTATGTGTAGCATAACAGTTGGTACATTGGTGCACTGTATGTGTAACATAACAGTTGGTACACTGGGGCACTGTATGTGTAGCATAACAGTTGGTACATTGGTGCACTGTATGTGTAACATAATAGTTGGTACACTGGGGCACTGTATGTGTAGCATAACAGTTGGTACACTGGTGCACTGTATGTGTAACATAACAGTTGGTATACTGGTGCACTGTATGTGTAGCATAACAGTTGGTACACTGGTGCACTGTATGTGTAGCATAACAGTTGGTACACTGGTGCACCGTATGTGCAGCATAACAGTTGGTACACTGGGGCACTGTATGTGTAGCATAACAGTTGGTACACTGGGGCACCGTATGTGTAGCATAACATTTGGTACACTTGGGCACCGTATGTGTAGCATAACAGTTGGTACACTGGTGCACTGTATGTGTAGCATAACAGTTGGTACACTGGTGCAGTGTATGTGTAGCATAACAGTCGGTACACTGGTGCACTGTATGTGTAGCATAACAGTCGGTACACTGGGGCACCGTATGTGTAGCATAACAGTTGGTACACTTGGGCACCGTATGTGTAACATAACAGTTGGTACATTGGTGAACTGTATGTGTAGCATAACAGTCGGTGCACTGTATGTGTAGCATAACAGTCGGTACACTGGTGCACTGTATGTGTAGCATAACAGTCGGTACACTGGTGCACCGTATGTGTAGCATAACAGTTGGTACACTGGTGCACCGTATGTGCAGCATAACAGTTGGTACACTGGGGCACTGTATGTGTAGCATAACAGTTGGTACACTGGGGCACCGTATGTGTAGCATAACATTTGGTACACTTGGGCACCGTATGTGTAGCATAACAGTTGGTACACTGGTGCACTGTATGTGTAGCATAACAGTTGGTACACTGGTGCAGTGTATGTGTAGCATAACAGTCGGTACACTGGTGCACTGTATGTGTAGCATAACAGTCGGTACACTGGGGCACCGTATGTGTAGCATAACAGTTGGTACACTTGGGCACCGTATGTGTAACATAACAGTTGGTACATTGGTGAACTGTATGTGTAGCATAACAGTCGGTACACTGGTGCACTGTATGTGTAGCATAACAGTCGGTACACTGGTGCACTGTATGTGTAGCATAACAGTCGGTACACTGGTGCACTGTATGTGTAGCATAACAGTTGGTACACTGGTGCACTGTATGTGTAGCATAACAGTCTGTACACTGGTGCACTGTATGTGTAAAATAACAGTCGGTACACTGGTGCACTGTATGTGTAGCATAACAGTTGGTACACTGGGGCACTGTATGTGTAGCATAACAGTTGGTACACTGGTGCACTGTATGTGTAGCATAACAGTTGGTACACTGGTGCACTGTATGTGTAGCGTAACAGTTGGTACACTGGTGCACTGTATGTGTAACATAACAGTTGGTACACTGGTGCACTGTATGTGTAGCATAACAGTTGGTACACTGGTGCACTGTGTGTGTAGCATAACAGTTATTACACTGGTGCACTGTATGTGTAGCATAACCGTTGGTACACTGGTGCACTGTATGTATAGCATAACAGTTGGTACACTGGTGCACTGTATGTATAGCATAACAGTTGGTACACTGGTGCACTGTATGTGTAGCATAACAGTTAGTACAGGTGTAATTCTGAATCAAAGGGAATTTATGAGCTGGCGTATTCATGTACATGTAGAGGGAACAGGGTCATTCAACGCACCACTGCATGTCACGGTCAAAGAAGCTTTAGGCACTTATTGGTCAAGCATTGGGGGCATGTCTCAATATGTCAGCTGTCGGGAACTGAAATTTCACTTGAATCTCCTAATTTTTAAATAAATTCTCAGTAAACCACAGGCATGATACTGTTGTTGCAAATGGTTAGATTGTATTAACTTGTAGGTGTATAGGCCCACACGGTTGTATTAACTCGTAGGTGTATAGGCCCACACGGTTGTATTAACTCGTAGGTGTGTAGGCCCACACAGTTGTATTAACTCGTAGGTGTATAGGCCCACACAGTTGTATTAACTCGTAGGTGTATAGGCCCACACAGTTGTATTAACTCGTAGGTGTATAGGCCCACACAGTTGTATTAACTCGTAGGTGTATAGGCCCACACAGTTGTATTAACTCGTAGGTGTATAGGCCCACACAGTTGTATTAACTTGTAGGTGTATAGGCCCACACAGTTGTATTAACTCATAGGTGTATAGGCCCACACAGTTGTATTAACTTGTAGGTGTATAGGCCGACACAGTTGTATTAACTCGTAGGTGTATAGGCCAACACGGTTGTATTAACTCGTAGGTGTATAGGCCCACACAGTTGTATTAACTCGTGGGTGTATAGGCCAACACGGTTGTATTAACTCGTAGGTGTATAGGCCCACACAGTTGTATTAACTCGTAGGTGTATAGGCCCACACGGTTGTATTAACTCGTAGGTGTATAGGCCCACACAGTTGTATTAACTCGTAGGTGTATAGGCCAACACAGTTGTATTAACTCGTGGGTGTATAGGCCAACACGGTTGTATTAACTCATAGGTGTATAGGCCGACACAGTTGTATTAACTCGTAGGTGTATAGGCCCACACAGTTGTATTAACTCGTAGGTGTATAGGCCAACACGGTTGTATTAACTCATAGGTGTATAGGCCCACACAGTTGTATAAACTCGTAGGTGTATAGGCCCACACGGTTGTATTAACTCATAGGTGTATAGGCCCACACGGTTGTATTAACTCGTAGGTGTATAGGCCCACACGGTTGTATTAACTTGTAGGTGTATAGGCCCACACGGTTGTATTAACTCATAGGTTTATAGGCCGACACAGTTGTATTAACTCGTAGGTGTATAGGCCCACACAGTTGTATTAACTCATAGGTGTATAGGCCCACACAGTTGTATGAACTCGTAGGTGTATAGGCCCACACAGTTGTATTAACTCATAGGTTTATAGGCCCAAACAGTTGTATTAACTCGTAGGTGTATAGGCCCACACAGTTGTATTAACTCATAGGTGTATAGGCCCACACAGTTGTATGAACTCGTAGGTGTATAGGCCCACACAGTTGTATTAACTCGTAGGTGTATAGGCCCACACAGTTGTATTAACTCGTAGGTGTATAGGCCGACACAGTTGTATTAACTCGTAGGTGTATAGGCCGACACAGTTGTATTAACTCGTAGGTGTATAGGCCCACACAGTTGTATTAACTCGTAGGTGTATAGGCCGACACAGTTGTATTAACTCGTAGGTGTATAGGCCGACACAGTTGTATTAACTCGTAGGTGTATAGGCCCACACAGTTGTATTAACTCGTAGGTGTATAGGCCCACACAGTTGTATTAACTCGTAGGTGTATAGGCCCACACAGTTGTATTAACTCGTAGGTGTATAGGCCGACACAGTTGTATTAACTCGTAGGTGTATAGGCCGACACAGTTGTATTAACTCGTAGGTGTATAGGCCGACACAGTTGTATTAACTCGTAGGTGTATAGGCCGACACAGTTGTATTAACTCGTAGGTGTATAGGCCCACACAGTTGTATGAACTCGTAGGTGTATAGGCCCACACAGTTGTATTAACTCGTAGGTGTATAGGACGACACAGTTGTATTAACTCGTAGGTGTATAGGCCCACACAGTTGTATTAACTCGTAGGTGTATAGGCCCACACAGTTGTATTAACTCGTAGGTGTATAGGCCGACACAGTTGTATTAACTCGTAGGTGTATAGGCCGACACAGTTGTATTAACTCGTAGGTGTGTAGGCCGACACAGTTGTATTAACTCGTAGGTGTATAGGCCCACACAGTTGTATTAACTCGTAGGTGTGTGGGCCCACACAGTTGTATTAACTCGTAGGTGTATAGGCCCACACAGTTGTATTAACTCGTAGGTGTATAGGCCCACACAGTTGTATTAACTCGTAGGTGTATAGGCCCACACAGTTGTATTAACTCGTAGGTGTATAGGATGACACAGTTGTATTAACTCGTAGGTGTATAGGACGACACAGTTGTATTAACTCGTAGGTGTATAGGCCCACACAGTTGTATTAACTCGTAGGTGTATAGGCCCACACAGTTGTCTTTTCTACATTTTTTTTAGCACTTTGCATTCCTTCCCCACCATGTATTTGATAGATCACAAGTGTTCAGATGTTTGCATACCTTTTGGCAGTATGAAGCACCACGTAAAAGGGCAGAGTTTTAGTTTTATAATGACATCAGTGCATCCATGTAAGGCAGTTTGTTATGGGTGTTATAGTTAAAGTTGTGGGTGGTTCAACTGAAGAATTCAAATTTTGTGACAGGCTCACAGACAACATAAAAAAGGTATTTATGTTTCAAATCAATCACCATTAAATCCAAGACACACATAAAACACTTTCAGTATAATAATTTCAAATTGCAATAAATTCATACTAGTAAAATTTTAATCAATACTTTCACTCCTGTGAATGTTTTTTGGCTTTTCTTCAGTTTTGTGAAAAGTACCTTAAGGTCCGAACCATTGAGGCCTGTCACAACTTTGCTTTGGATTATTCAGCCATATTGCAATTACTACATGAAAGCAATGTGTTATTGTTGTTCCACCATCATCAGGGGCAGATCCAGAGAGGGCAGTCTGGGGGGGGGGGCATAAAAACCACCACTGGCGGCTGAACCAAATGGCATAGTAGACATGTTTTCACTGCCTTGCAGCCGTAACGTCAGCTTCTCTGTCTTGCTATCTCAGCTGGACTAGAGACATCGGAAGGTGGGGAGGTGCTGTTGAAATTTGTTTGCGGCATTGGCATAACTGCAACTTATTGTAACCTGAACGGGGACACATTTCCAATGGTCTAGGGGGCACGGTCACGTGGGCCCACTATAAAAGATCTGCGGACATGCCAAACTCCTAAGGTCTAGGGGGAATGTGCCCCCAGGCCACCCCTTAGATCCACCTATGATCATCCATAGACAAGTTCTCTTGTATACAACTAATGAATGAAAGTGAATGAAAGTTTTTTGCAGGAGGTCAATAATTTAAATCTTTTCCATGAACTTGGAAAGCTCTGATTGTCATATTAACTGACAAAAACTTAACAACGTAATCATTTGGGGTTGATGAATTTTAATTATTGGTAAGGGAGGATATCGAAACATTGACATTCAACATTACATGAAGCTAATATGATTTAACCTCTAAACTCCTGAGCCTTGTTACATGGAATTTTGCATTACACGAATCTGTAGATAACAGTGAATGTTTCTTGATGATGGGACCATTACATACCACAGATGTATGCACATGCTATTATAACTCTAAAATGCATTCGCGTCAAGTAGTGAATGTGATCAAAAAATAAACAATGTTTAAAAGATACATTTGACAATAAGCAAACCAGCTGCTATTCGGATGAAGCTGGTAGTATTACACTTCATTGATTTGTGATCCTCCCTAAGTGTGAATGCATCGATAACCGAGTTGAACTTGATGTATTCTAGGCGAGCCCGAGTTCAAATACATTGGCAACATGCATGGCAATGAGGTCGTAGGTCGCGTCATTCTACTCAACCTCATTCAGCTGCTGTGTGACAACTACAACCACGACCGCCTACTGACTTTACTCGTGAACACGACACGTATACACATCATGCCCTCCATGAACCCTGACGGGTACGATGCCTCGAAAGAAGGTGAAGGTCATTCATTTATTTGATGTGAAATGTACGTGTATATGTAAATAAGTTGTTCTGCCAAGGATTGTTGCATATAATGTTCAGACAGAAACACTAGTTTGATAATAAATAAAATAAATAAATAAATAAAAGTACTTATATAGCGCCCAATCAATTAAAATTGCCCTCGGGCGCTTTACATACATGCACACGTATATAATAGTATATTACATAAAAAGAAATGCTAATTAAGAAATAAATATGTAAAAAATATAACATTAACTTAAATATAGTTACTAAAAAAGAGAGATCATTAAAAAAAGCGTTTACATAAATTAAGACATTTATAAAAACTACTAGAAATACATTCATTTATACAAGAAGAATAATCATAAATATGTTAAGAAACTAATAAAACAAAAAATACATTTATGCAAGCAACAACACAGAGTCCAATATAGTGATGAAAAAAGGCCAAATGAATGACGTTTATTTATTAACGTGATAAGAGAGAAATGTGGGCTCGACATCCCAAGGCCAGGCCTGTGACTGAGCCCATACTAGTCTCCTGTACCTCAGGTTGACAGAGCCCACATTTCGGCACATAAAACAAGCAGTATTGGTATACATGATATCATATATCAAACAATGTCATTACTGCTAAAATCACCAGACCTACTGCACAGTATAATACTAGCCAAGCACACCAGTCAACCACACCAAATCTAAAACCAACACTACCCGCTGACGCATTACACTATACATAACTGAGGCTAAACCTTAAAAGTGGGGTCGATTATGCCACCGGTCACCTCAACCTGTGACCACCCCACGAATATAAAACTGTAGAAGGACGACAACACTAACGCTCTCATTCAAGCAGTCCTAATGTATTTCTTAAACGCATCCGATGTCCATCTACCCTGTACCTTCCGCCCTAATTTGTGCATCTGACTCGCCTCCCAGAGCCGCAGCAGCGGCTGCCCCGATGCGGAAGCTGTGCCCCTTAACGGCGCCACAGAAAACCAGCAGTTTATTTAGGGACCTATCAAATTCCCTATGCAACATGGGGGAGCCATCGAGGTGCGCAAAGAGCAAACCTGGAAGTGCACCTCTAGCCTGCTGAAATTCCCGGAGGAAAGCAGCCGGATGGATAGCTGACCCATGTATGCACTCGCCTCTGACCTGGAGATTGCGGACCCTGCTGAGCACTGTGTTTAAAGCGCTGGAAGGAAAGCACAATCAAATCTCCAGACACTAAAATGTCGCCCACATGCAAACATCCATGTACCATATTCCGGGCACGAGGCACCATTTCCCCAATGCGCAGATACGCTTTGAAGGCAAGTACAAAAAGAAGCATGAGACACTTGTAAATCGATGAAAACACCGTGGGTAACGCCTGTATCAAGCGTGCAAGCACTGGTAGGGTGACAGGCAGACGGACATCAGGCACTGACCCGAGATTACGCGCACCTGCTAACAACTTAGCTACCAGGAAACAATTGGATGAGTTGGCAAACCATTAATCTTATGGAATTAAGCGATAGCTGACACTGTTAAAACAATGGATGCCGGAGCAGAGCCAGTAGCATGGAGGTTGGCAATAAATAGCAACATCATAGGTATAGAAACAGGCAGACAAGTTGTGAGAATGTAATGAACACTGAGACTTTCAAGAGCATTTTTAAACATCATCTTTTAATCAATATTTTAACTGCTGCTATGACTTTTAGACTTTGCATTAAGCTTTTATAAATTATCTTTTGCTTATATGACACGAAAATACTAATATTTAAATATATATATTTTTTGTTGTTGTTGTCGACTTAATTAATTACTGTTTTGCTTTATTACTATTTTACATGTAAAGCGCCTTGAATAGTTTCTAACTAGAGTTGGCGCTATATAAGTATATATATATATATATATTTTTTTCATAACGACTCCTGGAAAGCAACCAATTTTTAAACGCTTGTCTAAATAGGTGAGTCTTCAAAAGTATTTTAAACACTTGTAATGATGTTGCTGTCCTGAGCGTAGGAGGCAAATTGTTCCATAGAACCCCCGAGCAAACCGCGAAACGGTGATCACCATGATTAACAGTTTGTGAGGCCGGTACGAACAAAAGGCGAGGCTGTGAGGTAGATCGTAGAGTTCTGTTGATGGTGAATATAAGAGTCTGTGTGGGTTTGTTGATGATCAACAAGAGAAGGCGTCGTCTTAGGACTGATCAGGCTATCAGTATAACAGACACTCGTTATAACAGGACACATAGTATAGCAGGACATATACACTGTAGTATAACAGGACACATAGTATAACAGGACACAAGATTGTAACAGGACACACAAGATTGTAACAGGACACACAGTATAACAGAACCCATTGTAACAGGACATGAAGTGTAACAGGACACACATTATAACAGGACACATGGTAACATGAAACATTCTAACAGGACACATTATAACAGGACACGCAGTGTAACAGGACATGCAGAGTAACAGGACATATTGTATCAGGATACACAATATAATAGAACACATTGTAACAGGGCATGAAGTGTAACAGGACATGCAGTGTAACAGGACATACAGTGTAACAGGACACACAGTGTAACTGTACACACACTATAACATGACATGCACTATAACAGGACACATTATAACAGGACACACTGTAACAGGCAAACATTGCTACTCACACACCACGCATGCACAGTCCATGTCCTATGCATGCACACATATATTCGTATGCGTATCATGTGCACACATGCACATGCCACACACGTATCACACACATACACACACCACACACACACTCATACACATACACACACACACCACATACACTCACATACACACACATACACACACCACACACACCACACACACCACACACACCACACACACCACACACACCACACACACCACACACATACACACACCACACACACAAACACACAGATACACACATACACTCACACACATACACACATATACACAACACACACAACACAAGGACACACAGTATAACAGGACACATTGTAACAGGACACATGGTAACATGAAACATTCTAACAGGACACACAGTGTAACAGGACACATTATAACAGGACACGCAGTGTAACAGGACACGCAGAGTAACAGGACATATTGTATCAGGATACACAATATAACAGAACACATTGTAACAGGACATGAAGTGTAACAGGACATGCAGTGTAACATGACATACAGTGTAACAGGACACACAGTGTAACTGTACACACACTATAACATGACATGCACTATAACAGGACACATTATAACAGGACACACTGTAAAAGGACACATTGTAACAGGCAAACATTGCTACTCACACACCACACATGCACAGTCCATGTCCCATGCATGCACACATATATTCGTATGCGTATCATGTGCACACATGCACATGCCACACACGCATCACACGCATCACACACATACACACACCACACACACACTCATACACATACACACACACACCACATACACTCACATACACACACATACACACACATACACACACCACACACACCACACACACCACACACATACACACACATACACACCACACACACAGATACACACATACACTCACACACATACACACATATACACAACACACAAACCACATACACTTATACATACACCACATACACTCACACACACACTCATACACACACCACACACACACACACACACACACACACACACACACACACACACACACACACACACACACACACACACACACACACACACACACTTATATACACACTCATACACACACACTCATGCACACACCAGACACACTTATACCCACACACACACACCTATACACAAACACCACCTATACACAAACACCACACACACTTATACACATTCATACACACACCACACACACTCGTACACACACCACACACACACACACACACACACACACACACACACACACACACACACACACACACACACACACACACACACACCACACACTTATACACACATACCACACACACTAATACACATACACTTATACACATACCACACACACTCATACACACACCACACACACCACACACACCACACACACCACACACACCACACACACCACACACACCACACACACCACACACACCACACACACCACACACACCACACACACCAGACACACCACACACACACTTATACACACACACACCACACACACCTATATACAAACACCACACACACTTATACACACACTCATACACATACACTCATACACATACACTCATACACACACACCACACACACACACACACTTATACACACACCACACACACTTATATACACACTCATACACACACACTTATACACACACCACACACACTCATACACACACCACACACACTCATACACACACACCACACACACACACCACACACACTTATACACACACCACACACACTTATATACACACACCACACACACTCATACACACACCACATACACTC
>OZ023205.1:31003169-31107808 GCA_963995525.1 Escarpia spicata
CGTACACACGCCATACACACATACACACATAACACACACATAACACACACATAACACACCTACACACACATACACACATACACACACACACATACACATACACACACACGCACACATACACAATATACACCCACCACACGCACTCAAACACACACCACACACACTCATACACTCATACACACACCACACATATACACACACCACACACACACTTTTACACACACACCACACACACTCATAAACACACCAATAATATAATAAAATAATAATACACACACTCATACATGCACATACACACATACACACACACATAAGCACATACACACACCCATACACACACCACATACACACACCACACACACTCATACACACACACATACACACACTGACACCACACCAGGGCCTCACCCAGAGACCTGTCCACCCATCCTGTGGATGGGTAATATTCAAAAATAGCATTTTAAACTTTTTTAAATGGATTGTACATGAGTCCGTCCATGTCGTTATTTTCCGTGGGCCCGCCTGTCCGTGCCATTTTTATGACGTCATTGAAACTGCTGCGAAGACAGTTACAAAATCTACGGTGACTGGTTTTGAAAATCGCCCTCCCGGATCGCCTGGCCAACTCCCCGACACTCGCCAGAAACCAGTTAAGCCAGGCCTCGACTTGCTAGAATAATTGTCTCCTACCCGCTAGCGGTGGTTCCTTGAAAGGCAGCCATCACTTGCCTTTGTTTATGTAATCGACATTTCGAAATGGGATTTGTGTTTTTGAACGGAAACTCCGTAAATGCTGAAAGAGTAGAATCACCAACACTGTAAACGATACTGACTTTATTGGCGATATTTTGAAACAAACATGATTACTATGCAATGGTATTTGTTTATTTTGGTGGATTTATAACGAATTATTTTTAAAACGCGCAAGGCAAATCGTTACGAGTGATGGCGCCGGTGCTACCTCGTGAGTTGTGTCAACCAAAGGCAAAGACCACATATCAACACAAAACGGTGCAGCATGCAATATTTCCATAGTTCAAAGTACATAAGTGGAGTGGCTCGTCCGCCATTCTGGAGGCACGCCAAGCCAGAACATATGCATTATTGCACATGCTAGCCTCCCAAATGGCGGACAAAAACTCCAATTGTAGACTGCCATGATGTCGCTCAGTGACGCCTCCTGTTTAAATATAGGTTCCTTGGTGTCAACCGACATAAACAAGGAAGGCACTAACATAAACCGTTTTGCAATTGTTGTCTGGCTGTCCAAGACATGCTAATTAAATGTAATTATCACATCGTTATAACATGCATAAGAGTACATATTCCAGTTTCAAACACAAAACTCAAAGGAATTGATTATGTACAATTGTTATTGTGTTACAATTATTGCACAAATAAATGTTGTTAGAAAAGTCAACCACATTGTTAACAGTGTTATTTAGATGCAGAGATCATGACACTGATATTTTACAAATTTGACAGAATGTATTATTTTTGAAAGTTAACATTGAAATAAAATATTACTTTTTTTCCTGAACAGAAATGGGCTTCTTTTTGTCATTTTTAAACAGAAAATACATCATTTGACACGACAAATTCTACTTACATTTCTGATCACACATGAGATGTGCATTAAGCCATGTTCTCTGCGTTCGATCGCATGACTGACTGCACTTCATAGCATGTCAGACAAAAATTTGTACTGGCAAAAATTTGATCTTGGGTGAGGCCCTGCACCACGCACACACATACACACACACATACACACATCGCACACACTCATACACACACACCACACACACATACACACACCACACACACTCATATGCAGGCTTGCACACACTAGCTCTGTACACATGCATGCACGCACGCACACACACACACACGCACACACACCCACACATACATGCACATGCACACACTCCCCACTTGTGAACACAGTTATATCACACCCATGCATGTGTGTGTCAGGTGATGTCACCAGCATCCATGGACGTGCCAACTACAACGCTGTTGATCTAAATCGCAACTTCCCTGACCGACTGGGCATTAACCGTAACAACAGAGTTCAGGAGCCTGAGACCAAGGCCATGATGGCCTGGATCCGCAGCTATCCCTTCGTTCTGTCAGCCAATATGCATGGCGGATCTCTCGTGTCGAACTACCCATACGATGACACAGACGACAGTAGCGCAACAGTAGCACACACTGTGTACAGCCCAAGCCCCGACGACAAGACATTCCGAGTCCTCGCTGAATCCTACTCCCTGGTGAGTGGCAGGCTGACGGCCAGATGTGGGCAAGACGTATGGGCAGTGTGGATAGATGGAGTAGTAAGTCCTGGAAGCATCTACAAAGATAACTGTCACAAACGAAATGTTCTTAAATAGCAATTATTAGCAGGAAGTTGACTGAATCAGTCGTATTCCACCGAAATGTGCAGCGAGGAGTGTGGGAAGTTGACTGAATCAGTCGTACTCCACCCAAATGTGTGGCCAGGAGTGTGGGAACTGGGAAGTTAACTGAATCAGTAGAACTCCATCCAAATGTGTGGCCAGGAGTGTGGGAAGTTGACTGAATCAGTCGTACTCCACCCAAATGTGTTTGCCAGGAGTGTGGGAAGTTAACTGAATCAGTAGTACTCCATCCAAATGTGTGGCCATGAGTGTGGGAAGTTAACTGAATCAGTAGAACTCCATCCAAATGTGTGGCCAGGAGTGTGGGAAGTTAACTGAATCAGTAGTACTCCACCCAAATGTTTGGCCAGGAGTGTGGGAAATTAACTGAATCGGTAGAACTCCATCCAAATGTGTGGCCAAGAGTGTGGGAATTTAACTGAATCAATAGTACACCATCCAAATGTGTGGCCCGGAGTGTGGGAATCTAACTGAATCAGTAGTACTCCATTCACATGTGTGGCCAGGAGTGTGGGAAGTTAACCGAGTCAGTAGTACTCCATTCAAATGTGTGGCCAGGAGTGTGGGAAGTTAACTGAATCAGTAGTACTCCATTCAAATGTGTGGCCAGGAGCGTGGGAAGTTAACTGAATCAGTAGTACTCCATTCAAATGTGCGGCCAGGAGTGTGGGAAGTGGGAACCATCCAACTTCAAATGTTTCAGGTAGGAATGCATACCTCCGCAAGAAGCGCCAGTTTATCAATTTAATGTTTCTTCCAGTTTTAATATTTTGTTTACGATTTGAACATTTTCAGGCACAACATTCAAATTGTGAACATTGCTACAGGCTTATTAAACGTAATTTGGCACACAATGTACAGCAATCTAGTGTGAGGAACAAAACTGAGGACCAGACAGCCTCGATTTAAAGTCTAAACATTGTTGTGGCCATCAGACATGGAGCAAGTTTCTCTTATAATTTCTGACAGTGTATGATGAAGAAAACTATTTTACCTACATATAACATTATTTCCATTAATATTAGTTTTATCATATGTGAAAATTCTTGAAATGTATTCAAATGCTTGCCTGCTGCTGATTTGCAAAGCAATCCTCACAGTTCTAATGACAGATGTGAAAGTAAAAATGGTAGTTTTAACCGTGGTGACAACCTTTCACTTTCTGTTTCACAGGCCCACACTACCATGCACGGTGGACATCCATGCCCCAGCTTAAGACTGGGCAATGATTATTTCAAAGAAGGCATTACAAATGGTGCCAAGTGGTACAACGTGCAAGGTTAGTCAGAAGAGATTAATTCGATACGTTCTTAAAAGGAAATGCAAAGGAAGAGGCTAGAACGAATGTCTGCTCTTTCCCCATGTGGCACGTGTTGTGTCATACAAATCTATACTGGTAAAAGCAGGCAATTTTGTGTGCTCACTCAACTTCTTTACATCAGTTAAGGTAAATTATTCTGTGACATTGTAAAGTGTATGCCTGCATTTTATACTGTGTAAATGTTTTCTTGTCCTATCTTTATTCTAGTTTGCCAGATTGATTCTTTCATAAATAATCTGCATGTTAACTGTTTTTATTGTAATTGCCATATGATCGTTAAGCAATATTTACTCCTTAAATGGTTACAGCGAATGATAGAGACATAACATTGTAACATTCTTTATATTTCAGATATGTAGTGTGCTCAGATTTTTAGTCCTTTGGGCCGAAGGTCCAATGGACTATTGCCATCACTCTTCGTCTGCCGTCCGCCATGAGCCGTCCGCCGTTAGCTATCTCAGAAACCGTTCAGCAACTTTTTCTGAAATTTTGCATAGACATATCTAAGGGCACTGCCACTATGCACGAGAAATCTGTATTTTATTGAATTGTTCTAAGGGCTCCCTAGGGCCCCCAATGGCCCCAAAACTAATAAATTTGTACATTTTGCCTATTTTTAGTCCTTTGGCCGAAGGTCCAAGGGACTATTGCCATCACTCTGCGTCCGCCATCCGCTGTTAGCTGCCGTATCTCAGAAACCGTTCAGCAACTTTTTCTCTAATTTTGCATAGATATCTCTTAGGGCACTGCCACTATGCACAAGAAATCTGTAATTGATTGAATCATTCTAAGGGCTCCCTAGGGCCTCCAAGGACCCCAAAACTGGCAAAAATTTAACCTTTTGCCTATTTTTTCAAAAACTGTTCAGCAACTTTTAATCTAATTTTGCATATACATTTCATGTGATAGTGTCATTGTAAACAAGAAATCTGTATTTGATTGAATCATTCTAAGGGCACCTAATGACCCCCCAAAAAGGACCCCAAAACTGGTAAATTTTCACATTTTGCCTATTTTTTCAAAAACTTCAGTGACTTTTTCTCTCATTTTGCATAGACATTTCACGTGGTAGTGCCACTATACACAAGAAATCTGTATTTGATTGAATCATTCTAAGGGCACCTAATGACCCCCCAAAAAAGGACCCCAAAACTGGTAAATTTTCACATTTTGCCTATTTTTTCTAAAACTCTTCAGTGACTTTTTCTCTAATTTTGCATAGACATTTCACGTGGTAGTGCCACTATACACAATAAATCTGTATTTGATTGAATCATTCTAAGGGCATCTCAGGGCCTCCCAAAAAGCTAAACCCTTTTCCAACAACATCCCACCCCACTGCAGCTAAGATTCTCTGGCTGCTATTGTTTGAGGGAAACTGTGACTAATCTGTAATTGGTCACTGGCAGAGGCTTGTGTCAATAGGCAGATGCACTAGTCCCCTGTTAACTCATTAGCACTCAGCATGTTATTTCTGTAGAGTATCTGTTTCCTCAGAAGCTTGACCTAGATCCCCAAAAAATTATGCATGGTAGTTTGATCATTTTCTATAATTACAAGTAAGTGTTATTGAATTATCTACATGATGATACCTTTTAGTATGTTGTTGCAATGAAATATGTTGACCATACTGAGCTTGGTAAATGGTAATTTTTATAATGAATCACATTTAGAGAATGCATGTCATTGTTTGCAGTGTAACTTTTGTATGCTTCATTTTCTGCTGCTGCAAGTTGCATTCATCTGAAAGATTATTCAGTTACCTATCCAGTGATAATACATATGTTGTGGTGTTGGAAATATATAGCTTTGGTATATTGTACACGAGGGTTGTGATAGGAAACTATTGGCCATTGCGACAGAAAGACAGTATGAGATGTTTCACTTTATGAAGTGTGACTTTCAGATACTTCATTCTGTAGTGCTATGGATTATGATGGGCCTCTCCATTAGCTCCCTATATATTTATGTGAAATATATCATTATGTCATTAAAATATTTCAGAACAGGCTAACGCTAAGCTGCAACTGTCTTTGAGTTTGTTTACATTTTGACAAACTACTATTATATAGCACTAATTTTTTAATTGGCACGACTAATGCTAATATATCCCACAAAATGACTTGTACAGGAAACAATGTTGGTGTAAATTATCATCCCATTATTCTTACTGACAAAGACCTGTAAGTTAGGTGAGTAACACCTTCGAAGTTCTGACAACAGGACACTGCCTTCGGGGAAGTCGAGACAAAAGTTTGACAAAGGCTTCAAGTTCAAACGGTCTATCACCATCCAGCTGACCCATTTTTAATTTTCTTTAGACTACCTTTTGCTCTCAAATAATCTGTCCTCTTAATGTTATACATAAAGACATAATGTGGCATAACTTTAGACATTTTGTAACAGCACATTTGTACTTCCAGTGTATCAGAAAACTGTTCAGTAACTTTTTCTCTAATTTTTCATAGACATTTCATGTGGTAGTGCCACTATACATAATCAATCTGTATTTGATTGAATCATTCTAAGGGTACCAAAGGTCTCCAACAATGCTAAATTTGCTAACTAAAATTAATTGTCTACCTCAGAGTAGCTATATTTTCTAATTTTGCATAGATGTATCTTAGGGTGCTGCCACTATACACAGGAAATCTGTATTTGATTTAATCATTCTAAAGGCACCTAAGGGGCCCCCATAGTGCAAAAGTTTTACATTATCTAGTGATTTGGTTTTGAGAAGGGCCCTTGAGACCACCCCCAACAGTAGATTTTGTTTAATGTGCCAGAAAGCCAGCAGCTTCACTCCACTCTGCAGCCTAGTGCTATTGTTCCATTGAGACCTTGACTAATCTTTAATTGGTCACAGGGCCCAGGCAGAGTAGACACACTTGACCCCTGTTAGACTGAACAGTTGCCTAAAACTTTTAAACTGTATCTTCAAAACTATTGATTTTCTATAATTGCAAGTTGTGTTTATTTTGATGTTCATTTAATTATTATAAAATGGTGTGACTGTGGTGTCTGTTGGTTAAAGATGTATTGTCACCTGTAGGTGACAAACATAGAAAATTAATATTCTGGACAACTATAGAGTGAAATATCCTACACTTTATTGATATCAAATGCATTCTACTGTTCTGTTTATGCTTGCCATGCCTTGTGTAGACATGGTACTATGTAAATCAATTGTATCAATATAGACTAATAATTACAGATTCACAATATAGTTGACACCTGAAACATCCAAATGTCAACCATTAGAAGAGTTGACATAGTTCCGCTATACAAAAGAAATCTGTATTTGATTGAATCATTCTAGTGTCATCAGCATATAGTAGAACATACATTTTCTACATCATCATCTTCACTAAGGTTGTTGTAAATTTCACCAGCTGCCATGTCAAGTCCCTTATAATTATAACTAACAGTGTTCAAAATTATTCAGGTAAATAGCAAATAACAAAGGACACAAGTGTTCTCCTTGCCATACCTCTACATCACATGAGAAGAAGGCTGACACAGCCTGGCCCTGTTTTATACATGATTTAGCATTTTTGTACATGTTGTATACAACTTTCAACACATTACAATTAATACCACATGAAATTATCTTAGACCACAGGGAGGACCGGTCTACTAAATGAAATGCTTTCTTATAATCGATGAAGCACAATAAAGCCTTTTGCATCAAGACAAATACAGTTCAACCAATACCCCTCCCTATCTGAACACTGCATGTTCTTCACCTGTTACGTTCGCTTGGTCAATCTGACGTTTTGAACAATCACTAATGATTAATGAACACTTGTGCAGAATGTTACCCACTTGGCAGTTTTAATTTATCTATTCAGCAATTCCAGGACACTATTTAGGCCTCACTCTGGTCACTCACACTGTTGTGTAGTGTCTTAGTTGGTGCATTGAGCTAATCAACTTGACCATGAATGAGTGGTGGCTCTGGTAACTTTAGAGGATGAAGGATGAATCCAGTTGTTGGCATGAACACTAGTGCTGAGAGGATAGATTACCACCTACCAGTCTCCAAAGCTCTATTTTTTTCAAAAAACTGTTCAGTAACTGTTTTTCTAATTTTGCATATATGTATCTTAGGGTACTGCCACTGTACACAAGAAATCTGTATTTGATTGAATCATTCTAAGGGCACCTCAGGGCCCCTCAAAATGCAAAATTGTCCTCCTGTTTCTCTGCTGCTCCCTCATGCAGTCCCACTGATCTCTCTTTATAACAGACAGACAGACAGACAGACAGACAGACAGACAGACAGTATTTTTTTTACCATCATACTCACATAAACTACAATATAATATTCATTGTAAGGTCAGGGAGGCTCCCATTAAGACAGTTATATGCAGCTATCACGGGAGCCACCCTACTGATGTGACTGGATAGTGGACTTTGCCCTGGTCACTTACTAGGCTGTGAGTGGAGTGACCAGCTGTAAATTTGTGTTTTGGTCTAGCCTAGTTAATTTTCTTTAGTGTACCTTTTGTTCTCAAATAATCTGTCCTCTTAATTTTACACATGAAGACATAATCTGGCATAACTTGATAAGTTTTTGTAGCAGCACATTTGTATTTACAATGTATCGTTGCAACATAACATACACACTGTATGTGATATTTCCATGCAATCCATTTGCATATATAATGTAAAACTTCAACAGCAGTTTTTTTCATTTTCACTTTTTGACCCCTACCATGTTCAATGCGCCATAACATCGCCAATTTTTGTAGCAGTCATAATTTTTGAAACTGTAAAAGCACCCTACCCAACCTTTACAAGAATGAACGAAAACAATGTTACAATTTGTCTGACTTATCACTCATTTGGTCAGCCGGGGTCACATATAGATGTATTCTTCAGGGCCACTTGGCCCATTTTTCATTTTCTCTACCTTTTGCTCTCACATAATCTGTCCTCTTAGTTTTACACATAAAGACATAAACTGGCATAACTTGCTAAGTCTTTGTAGCAGCACATTTGTACTTTCAGTGTATCATTGCAACATAACATAACATGCCACATCTGAATGTCATGCATGTAATATTTTGATGCAATCCATTTGCATATATAATATAAAACTTCAACACCCGTTTTCTTCATTTTCACTTGTTGAACCATACCATGTTCAATGCTCCATAACTTCGCAAATTTTTGTAGCAGTAATAATTTTTTAAACCGTGTAAAGCACCCTACCCAACCTTTACAAGAATGTAAGAAAATAATGTTACAATTTTTCCGACTTATCACTCATTTGGTCAGCCGGGGTCACATATCGACATATTAGTCCAAAGGACTTCAGGGCCTCTTGGCCCATTTTTTGACTTGCATTGCATTGCATTTGACTTAAACATGATTTATTTTGTTAAATTAATAAACCAGGTATTTTTATTTGTATGAAAATCTGTCTGTACATAGCTAATTTAGTTTGTATGTTGCATGATATTTCTTTCACTCAGTTGACATAAACGTATCAGTGCTTGACATAAACATATTGCATATGATGTTCAAACTTTATACTGCTGTTGTATTTGTTATATATATATGTGACACATCGCAACCGTAAGGTTATTTTGGTAGTTTATGGTCAATTTGTTGCAAAGTTACATATGGTAAAATTGACCCTCACAAAGAATTCATGTTTTGAGATAGATAACATCAAAGCTAGGTATTTACATTTCAAATCACATACCATTTAATCCAAAACATACATCAAAACACTTTCAGGATAATAATTCCAAATTGCAATACTCAAACTGGTAGTTTCTAAAAATGCAAAAAAAGGAATCTGTGAGTGTATTTTGGTTTTACCTCAGTTTTGTGAAATGTACCTAAAGACCGGGATAAACTGGCACTTCTTATCCAACCAGACCAGACTTACCCTGACTGCAACTGACACCGACTGCGCTGTAATCGAAGCCGGCGTGACGTTATAATCACGTAAACTTGAAAACTTTTAAATAGGTTGGGGCAAGTCAGTGTCAAACATTTTTGAAATTTTCAAGTTTACGTGATTACGACATCACACCAGCTTTGAGTATAGTGCAGTCGATGTAGGTACACACTGCAGTCTGTGTGAGTCTAGTTTGGTTTGGTCTGGCCTGGCCTGGCCTGGTCTGGTCTGGTCTGGTCTGGTCTGGTCTGGTCAGGTGAAAACTGGCAGTGTATCCCGGCCTTCACCGTCTGAACCATTGTGGCCTGTCACTGTGTCATGTTCTGACTGTGCTGCAGGGGGTATGCAAGACTGGAACTACCTCCATTCAAACTGCTTCGCAATCACCATTGAACTGGGCTGTGTGAAGTACCCATGGCAGAAAGATCTCAAACAATACTGGACTCAGAATGAAATGGCATTGTTCGTCTATATTGCACAGGTATTTCGGGACTGGACTGATATTAACAAATAAATCTATAACAGTTTGATGTCGATTTGTTTATGAATTTGGTGTTAGTTGATTAGTTTAAAGTGAGATTCTAAGATGTAAGTCTTATTTTAAGTGTATAAATCAGTCTTGGTTTTTTTTCTAAGACATTGACATTATTATTATTATCAAAAATAGATAACAAGTGAAAAATAAACAACTCAAAACACTTTCCAAAACAAAAAATTTAATGGTCGCTAGCACTTTTATGGTTCATTTGTTTTAAGCTCCACCCACTTTTAAAAGATGGAGAAAATGACATTCTCAAGGTCAGCGTGATGTCACAATCATGTCTATCAACCAACCAATGCTAATAATTTTGACCCCTAATCTCCGTTGGTTGGTGCATGTTATTGTGACGTGCTGACGTCGAGAATTTCAGTTTTGCTGCGTTAGTTTCGCTGCCGTTTAAAAAGTGGGTGGAGTTATAACATAAAATCAAGAACTAGTGAACTGCACATGTTAAATCCTATGCAAATGATCCAAGCAGCACCACAATCGAAAGATTAGGGTACTGAGAACCCGAACACCGAAAACAACACGACAGTAGGTCCGTTTATAGGTGTTCTGTGAATGGTTTCCAGAAAATTGAGATGACAGCTAGAATAACAGAAAGTGCGTGTCACCTTTGAATTGACTGTTTTTTTTATGTGTTTTGAGCTGTTAATTTTTCACTCGTTTATCTGGTTTTGTTATTACTTTAACCAGTTTGAGGACTTATTAATTCAAGGTGTCTGTTTGAGTGGAAATGTGTTGTCATTTTAGACATCTGACATCAGTGTTAGAATGACTTTGTTAGTTCATTGTGTGACTGTTGTTCACCTCAACAGGTGCACAAGGGGGTGAGGGGGTATATATTGGATGAGGTGACTGGAAAGGGCCTTGCTAATGCGACCATAGCAGTGAGTGGTATTGACCATATGATCTACTCCGTTGCCGCGGGAGACTACTGGAGACTGCTTGCTCCGGGATCATATGAAATCAAAGTCTCACTGCCCGGGTCAGTTTGAATTCATCATTCAATATCACATTTGTATTTTATTTAAATGAAGAATAAATATAGACAAATTTCTTTGGAAATTAATAAACTTACGGAAATTCAATTACAGCAATTCAATTATTTCAATGAAAAAAACACTGGTATTTCACCCGGAAAAGACAATATTAATTTTGTGCATTTTTTACGGAATATAAATGATAGTGTGACATAATTGATTTTGAAGCATGAAGATGATTTAGAAGTGTTTTTAAACATAAAATAAAATGTTTATATATACATAAATATTCATTTAAATTTGTTTCATCAATGTGGCAGATTCGTACCAGTTCGTCGGACAATCTCCGTTGACAACGAGGCTGCCACCGTTGTAAACTTCACCCTGACCATGCTAGACATGACAAAGTGGTCGCAGAAGTTGGACTTTGGCATCACTGAGAATCTGCAGACATCCTACTTGAATGCGCAGCAAATCTACGACGTTCTCCATGCTGTCACATTGAAATATCCACACGATACCCGTCTCACAACATTTGGCAAGTCGCAACAGGGTTCTGATATCTACTCACTAGAGGTCAGCAGTGGTCTGGATGTGTTAGAAGTTGGCAACCGAAAGGTTAACATTGCTCTCATTGGTGCGCTTAACGGAGATGAACCTTTGGGAACGGAAATGTTAATTCGTTTCATACGCCACCTGGTGGAAGGTGAGTTACTTTGTTTTTGTGGCATCCTGGAGTATTCAGTGTGCAGCTGCCTTTTAAAACGTATGCCTTTTTATTCATTATTTTGGAGAAGTTAAATTCCTATTTGCATAATATTAAATGCAGAACATTGCAAAACAACAGAATTATAATACAAACAAGGGTTTAAATATGGGATACAGCTCACATTTGTTAAATGACGGGGGGGGGGGAAACACCATCAATTCAAGACACCATCAGAGTATATTTTTGTGAACATATTTATTCTTTTAGAATGCACAACGTACCAGCAAATGTCAATAATTTTATGGATTTATTTGCGGTCTTATATAGTTTTATTATCTGTCTTGCAGGTGTGAACTACTTAGCGTTGACATGTACATAACTATAATCAAACTTATGTGTAAAGTAACACAATGTTCTTATTATGACTATTATAAACAGGTAACCAGTCCCCAGTGTGTTCTGTAACATGTGGACTGCGATGTTGTTTTGAGGTTGGCGACTGAAAGATGCCAAGTTGACGGCATTGTTGGCATGCACCCACTTCCACATCATACCACAGCTGAACGTAGACGGAGTGAAGTCAGCCGTGATGTCAGACTGCCGTGGTGCCTCCTACAAGGGCATGAAGCTGGACGACAAACTCAACTCTGTGAGTAACACCACTGTCAGTTTAGTGAAACTTAGTGCCTGCATGTAGCAGCAAAATAACAGTGAACAGACTTAGTGCCTGCATGTAGCAGCAAAATAACAGTGAACAGACTTAGTGCCTGCAAGTAGCAGCAAAATAACAGTGAACAGACTTAGTGCCTGCATGTAGCAGCAAAATAACAGTGAACAGACTTAGTGCCTGCATGTAGCAGCAAAATAACAGTGTGAACAGACTTAGTGCCTGCAAGTAGCAGCAAAATAACAGTGAACAGACTTAGTGCCTGCATGTAGCAGCAAAATAACAGTGAACAGACTTAGTGCCTGCATGTAGCAGCAAAATAACAGTGAACAGACTTAGTGCCTGCAAGTAGCAGCAAAATAACAGTGAACAGACTTAGTGCCTACATGCAGCAGCAAAATAACAGTGAACACACTTAGTGCCTACGTGCAGCAGCAAAATAACAGTGAACAGACTTAGTGCGTACATGCAGCACCAAAATAACAGTGAACACACTTAGTGCCTACATGCAGCAGCAAAATAACAGTGAACAGACTTAGTGCCTACATGCAGCAGCAAAATAACAGTGAACAGACTTAGTGCCTACATGCAGCAGCAAAATAACTGAACACACTTAGTGCCTACATGCAGCAACAAAATAACAGTGAACAGACTTAGTGCCTACATGCAGCAGCAAAATAACAGTGAACAGACTTAGTGCCTACATGCAGCAGCAAAATAACTGAACACACTTGGTGCCTACATGCAGCAACAAAATAACAGTGAACAGACTTAGTGCCTACACGCAGCAGCAAAATAACAGTGAACAGACTTAGTGCCCACATGCAGCAGCAAAATAACTGAACACACTTAGTGCCTACATGCAGCAACAAAATAACAGTGAACAGACTTAGTGCCTACATGCAGCAGCAAAATAACTGAACACACTTGGTGCCTACATGCAGCAACAAAATAACAGTGAACAGACTTAGTGCCTACACGCAGCAGCAAAATAACAGTGAACAGACTTAGTGCCCACATGCAGCAGCAAAATAACTGAACACACTTAGTGCCTACATGCAGCAGCAAAATAACAGTGAACAGACTTAGTGTTTACATGCAGCAGCAAAATAACAGTGAACACACTTAGTGCCTACATGCAGCAGCAAAATAACAGTGAACACACTTAGTGCCTACATGCAACTATAAAATAACAGTGAACAGACTTAGTGCCTTCATGCAGCAGCAAAATAACAGTGAACACACTTAGTGCCTACATGCAGCAACAAAATAACAGTTAACAGACTTGGTGCCTACATGCAGTAGCAAAATAACAGTGAACAGACTTAGTGCCTACATGCAGCAGCAAAATAACAGTGAACACACTTAGTGCCTACATGCAGCAGCAAAATAACAGTTAACAGACTTGGTGCCTACATGCAGCAGCAAAATAACAGTGAACACACTTAGTGCCTACATGCAGCAACAAAATAACAGTTAACAGACTTGGTGCCTACATGCAGCAGCAAAATAACAGTGAACAGACTTGAACTGAAGTAGATCGTCGATTTGGTTAACTAGTCAACATGCATGAAAATGTTTTACCAGCTCCTGAAAGGTAATAAAGTTGTCTTACGTGAAATAGTTAGCTTAATAAAATAATTAGATAGTTTATGGATCCTGAAACATATATGATATGGTGTTTATCTGTTGAGTTCATGATTAGAAATTGTATCTATAATTAGTTAAATTGAGATAGTGGACTAATGACAGGCCTCAACATTAACACTGACCTGCTGGCCCGTCACCCTTTTGGAAGCTGTTCCGTCAGTTTGGGCCACCAGTTTTCATATTTTACTGGCCTGACGGACCTCTGGTTTCAATCTGATTGACCACTGTCATGTTTCCGGTAACCCAACCCTACCTAGCAAAACAGAACAACACTAAAGCCTAATCTGTTTGTTTGATATTTCAATCAATGTTCGTTTTGTTACATTTTTGCAATAACTAATTAAACAACGGTAACTAAAATTCAGCCATGTGTATATGATGACATGTATGCACTGTATGATGACATGTATGCACTGTATGCACTGTATGATGACATGTATGCATTGTATGCACTGTATGATGACATGTATGCACTGTATGATGACATGTATGCATTGTATGCACTGTATGATGACATGTATGCATTGTATGCACTGTATGATGACATGTATGCACTGTATGATGACATGTATGCATTGTATACACTGTATCAGCGTTCGAAATAGCACTTGTCCGTTTGTCCGGGACAAGTGATTTTTGGCCCGGACAAGTAAAATGACTCTACATGGTTATCCGGTGGACAAGTGAAAATTTACAGTAAACAGTGACGCGTGCAACATTGCAAACTTTTTATTTGAGTACATTCAAACCAAACGTAAATGAAGTTCGCTAGCAATCGCGAGCGTACCAATTTTATTAGTGTGTCGGCATCTTGTCGTTCCGCCGCCAATGTGTTGTACGTCAGTGTTCGACCGAGTTTAGTGTCTGCGTTAACAGGGTCTTCCGCTGAGCACACCGACCTGGCTCTGTCATACGCGTAGGACAGACTCCGCATCAGCCATCGTTGATCGAGGCTGTATTTCACACAGTCGTAAATCGTTCAGTTTGGCTGATGTACAACTTGCTTTTCCACTCACGGATCATATTTGATGAACTTTGGAAATAGTAGACTTTGCATTGGTACCTGTTATTTGAATAATTATATAGTTTTAACCATTATTATGCCTAACCCACTCGACAGTCTTCCAGATCGGTAACAATTTTCAATAGCCAAAACTTGTAACTGGCTCTCCAGTGAATCTATGGTGCTGGTTAATAAACGGAATATTAATGAAATTTCAGAAGTGTTATATCTATGTAACATTTATTTTAACCATAAATTGCGAGTTTTCGAAACCGAATTATGCAAGACGCACGGCCGAGGACGGGGCGCCAACCGCCGTTGACATGTCGGCTTCCGCCAACTACGGCGGTCTGCACGCGGCAGCAACGTTACGACATAACTAAATCTATAAATTACATTCCGCCTGGTAAATGTAATTCGGGCACCGTTAAAACTGTTTTATCATCATTGAAATGGTAATATAACATTTAGCAAAAATATGCGTTTGTTTGCTGATGATCAATTGAATATTGTCTTCGTTTGTAAAATACAGAACTTTGTTAATATTAAAGTTCATAGAGGTTGAACATAATATTATCAGATTATTATAGTTTATTATGATTTTTGTGACAACATTTCCTGGCTTTGCATTGGTCGTGTTCCTGGTTGAGTGGCATCTTCAGTAACAAACTGATGCAAAAATTTTATAGCAGTGTTATATGCTATATTTATATATACAATATTAAACATAAACAGTTTTTGCAACATTATAAAACAAATAGCAAGGAACACAATTGTCACATTCCTATCATCGTAATAATTATTTGTTATTAATAAAAACGTTCATATCAGCATCACTAAAATATTGGTATACATCATGTAACATGTCTACTTTTAATAATCGTGATGAATAATAATGGACCGGAAAATAGTTACAAATATAATTTTGCAATTTAAAAATTTGCAGATTAAATCAGATTGTGTCTTCGATCACAAGTCAATCAGATGTACATGAAATGAAACAGCAGGAACATTGTGTTGTTGTCATAAAAATAAGACATACTTTTTACGTTTTTTCCGAAGCTTCGATTCCCCTTGACAACCACTCGGACAAGTTAAAATTTTGGCGGACAAGTATTCAAAACTTACTTGTCCGGCGGACAAGTAAATATTCTGGCTTATTTCTATCGCTGTGTATGATGACATGTATGCACTGTATGATGACATGTATGCATTGTATGCACTGTATGATGCACTGTATGCACTATATGATGACATGTATGCTCTGTATGATGACATGTATGCACTGTATGCACTATATGATGACATGTATGCACTGTATGATGACATGTATGCATTGTATGCACTGTATGCACTGTGTGATGACATGTATGCATTGTATGCACTGTATGATAA
The DNA here is from genome assembly GCA_963995525.1 of Escarpia spicata. NCBI lineage: Eukaryota > Metazoa > Annelida > Polychaeta > Sabellida > Siboglinidae > Escarpia > Escarpia spicata. Next base: position 31,019,773 of record OZ023205.1, read on the forward strand.
CATGTATGCACTGTATGATGACATGTATGCATTGTATGCACTGTATGATAACATGTATGCACTGTTTGATGACATGTATGCACTGTATGCACTGTATGATGACATGTTTGCATTGTATGCACTGTATGATGACATGTATGCACTGTATGCACTGTATGATGACATGTTTGCATTGTATGCACTGTATGATAACATGTATGCACTGTACGATGACATGTTTGCATTGTATGCACTGTATGATAACATGTATGCACTGTATGATGACATGTATGCACTGTATGCACTGTATGATGACATGTTTGCATTGTATGCACTGTATGATGACATGTATGCACTGTATGCACTGTATGATTACATGTATGCACTGTATTATGACATGTACGCACTGCCGAACTCATTTGTTTCCGCCTGTGTTATTGCCGAATGGCGGGTGGTATTAATTATTCACCCAATAAGCCGTCTTGTTTCACTTTGGCTATGGATGGCTGGCAATCTTGACAGTAGTCTGCATGATAAAACGCTAGTGCATATTCCATAATGGAAAGACATCACGGAAATTTGTCATACTGTCAGACATTTGATAGCATTGCAAAAGACCATGCCTGCAGTGGTGGATCTTGTAATACAGCCCTGGTGGAACGAGAGCAAGGACTCTGGACAGCATTCACATTGTCGCCCACTGATGCGTTGTTTACATTGCCAATCAAACAGATGGTATCAGCATTCTGATGCAAATTTATCATGGTGTCATGTATGCCGGATCCTGGCAATACCTGCCTTAGCATTGAACCTCAGGCACAACCAAAACCAAGAAATGCTTTTGATGTGCTGAGGACAGCCAGCTAAAATTTCAGGTCTGCATAACATCGCTAATTCGCTACTAATGATTTAATTTGTGGGCTTCTTGTGAAGTGAAGGGCACCTAGGTATCAGCATATTTAAAACAAAAAAATTCAGGCCAGTAACATTTTTGGTGGGCCAGTAACTTTTCAGATGTGTAGATAAAACCTTAATGTCAAGGCCTGTATGAACATAACCTAGGATCTAGTATTATGATGAATCCACTCCAAGAGATCATGGTGCCTGATGTTTATTGTACGCCATGGTTATTGCCTACAGAACTCTGATCTAGCGGAAGTGAAGGCCTTGACGGCATTCTTTGAGAAGACCTTGATTCATCTGGTCATCAGTTTGGAAGCAGGAGGCCTGTTTGTCCGGTGAGTGGCTGGAGCGCACCGCAGCAAGGAATGGCTATGTACAGGCACTTCAGTACATAGTAATATAACTATTTTAACACGAATAATGTAACATGACTTGTAACATGATGATGTCACATGACTGTTGTAACACATCTGATTAACAAGACTTTTAATGTGACTGATGTTACATCACCAGACTAGCATCAGTAATGTTACATGACTGAAATTGCATGATTAATGTTACGTAACTTATGTTATGTGCCTGATATTGCATGACTAATGTCATATAGCTAATGTCCCATGACTGATATTGCATAAGTAATGTTACATGACTGATGTTATATGACAAATGTTACATTATGTTACATTACTGTTGTAACTTGACTGGTGTTACATAACCATGAATAGAATGACTCATGTTACATGAGTGATATTGCAAGACAAATATAACATGACCAGTATGACGTGTCTAATCTTTCTTAAAGGAACATAGTCTGTTCATTTTTATTTTAAAATACTGTTACACAATATAAATGATATCTATTATAACGTACTGACAGCGGATTACAACACAAATATGTTTTAATGAGCCATTTTTGTTGTTGAAATTTTTATGATATGAGTTTGTATCAGTTGTTTACAAGGCAGCGCACCAATTTCAAAGGCGTCGTTTCTAATTTGCGATGTTTAACGAGAGGAAACTCTGTATCACGTGATGCGTGATCATGTGAACACGTAGTAGTCAGTTTGTTGTCACTGCATGTAATAGTGGGCAAGAAAAGGTTGCGTCCGCCTATATTATTATTAAAAGGAAAAAGGAAGATGACAAACTGAGGAGTGAGAAGAGACAGTGGGATCGTCTGAAGGCTGTCATAAAAGCGAATTCGGATCGTAAAGTAGCAAAAGTCCTGCTTGACATGTAATGTCGTAAGTTGGCATTGCTGCTGATTGCTGCTTTTTTGGCCAGTGTTGGGCTTACAATTTTTTTATTTTGTTGTCATGTAGTTCCAAGTTCTGTTGTTTTAAGATGTACAGAGGAACCATAAGATGCACAGAGGAACCTTAAGATGCACAGAGGAACCTTAAGATCTATAGAGGAACCTTAAGATGCACAGAGGAACCTTAAGATGTACAGAGGAACCTTAAGATGCACAGAGGAACCTTAAGATGTACAGAGGAACCTTAAGATCTATAGAGGAACCTTAAGATGCACAGAGGAACCTTAAGATGTACAGAGGAACCTTAAGATGAACAGAGGAACCTTAAGATGAACAGAGGAACCTTAAGATGCACAGAGGAACCTTAAGATGTACAGAGGAACCTTAATATTAACAGAGGAACCATAAGATGCACAGAGGAACCTTAAGATCTATAGAGGAACCTTAAGATCTATAGAGGAACCTTAAGGTGCACAGAGGAACCTTAAGATGTACAGAGGAACCTTAAGATCTATAGAGGAACCTTAAGATGAACAGAGGAACCTTAAGATGCACCGAGGAACCTTAAGATGCACAGAGGAACCTTAAGATGAACAGAGGAACCTTAAGATGAACAGAGGAACCATAATATTACAGTCACCCACGGGACTGGACCAAAGTGACCTTAATAGTGAGGTGACCGTAATACTGAATTGTGGACTGAAGCATCATGGGAATTGGGAACATCGCTATAGGCCTACATATGCATGCAATTTTAAGAACAATGAACATTTAGCAGTTTAGTATGTATTATTAATAGATACAGTTATTTGTCTGATGAATTGGTCAACAGTAACTTTGATTACAATTAGCATTTAGATACAGACACACTCCTATGAATGTCTCACACACCGCACGATGTTTGTGTATTGATGCTAGTTGTACCACTGGATTTTGTTATAAATTATGGGGCGTATATATTAATTGATACAATATATTAATTGATAACATGATATTTCTTTTGATATCTGTTGATTAAGATCAAGCAGGCGTTGTCGTGAATGCAAATAGAGTCTTAATTTTATGTTAAGTTTTACATTATTCACAAGAGGCGCCACGGGAAATTTCTTGCAACCTATTATCACTCAGTCATGCCAGTAAAATAACACAATGATTTAGCTTAATAATTTACAAAACATGTTGTTTTATCATTCAAAATCTAGACACCATGCTACTCCAAAAAAACTTATTCGATACAACAGAATAAAGTGATGATGTTAAAAGGATAATGTGATGATGTTAAATATTTTATACCAATAACATTTAGTACGTATACTGCTTTACCAGTGACAGTGGGATTACTCAGTAAAACGTTTGGTTTTGCAGCCATAAGCCTGGACACGCAGACACCCGTGTTCACAGATGATCGTGGTGCTCAATAAAAAAACTGTTGTCTGAGTTACTTTGATTTCATCACTGTTATCACGGTCGCAGGCTTGGTGTGCGATGGGGACATACCCCCTCCCATTGAGGCAAGGGTTCCTCTTGGGGCAACTATAGTGGTAAAAACTTTAAAGACATTGAACATTACCCCTTGACCTTGAAAATCGTCAACACTATCCACCGATCGATTTGGAAAATCTGACACTTCATTACTCTCATATCGACCATGTAAATATCCAACAATACTCCCCTGTCCAGGAAAATCTCCTACCCTCCAGTCCTCCCTGATCAACTGGAAAAATCTCCAACAAAACTCCCCTCCCCCGGGAAAATCTCCAACAAACTTCCTCCGGGAAATTCTTCAACTCCCCGACTCAGTACAGATAAAAAATGTTTTTATGACAATTTATAGTACAACTTACATCGGTCAAAGAATCGTCGGTTTGCATGGAGGCCATGTTGACAGCGTTTGTATATTTACATTATAAGGTCCATCCCCATTGAGTCACAACCTTCCTCGGAATTATCCGAGCTCACTATTCGGGAATGTGAGTGACAGCGTGGTGATTTGAGTGGCCATGCGGCGATTCTTATAACCATTGGACGGTTAAATTCTAAAGTTGGTTCTGCATCATTAAAACATATTTGGGCTATCAGTACGTTATAATAGATACCATTTATACTATATAACAGTATTTTAAAATAAAAACGAACAGACTATGTTCCTTTACAGTCAGTACCCTTTAAGCAGAAGAACTGTGACCTGTTAGTCTGTGTACTGCATGTTCTGTGTGGTGTCCAAGGAGCATTTAGAGAGGGGGCATCACTGAGCGAGGATATGGTGGTCTACAATGGAAGTTTTTGTCTGCAATTTTGGAGGCTGCGCACATGACTGCGGGACTGTCAGCGCATATGTTCTGTTTGACGCTCCTCCAGAATGGCGGACTAACCGCTTAGTCCGCTTAGTCCGCTTCATGGACGTACTTTTTTCAAACAATGCGAACAGCGCAAGCTGGTCCGTCTTGTGTTGATACTTGGTCGTTAGTGGTGTCTAACATTGCCTGTCTCTCGTGTTGCCAGGTACCCACTGAACAAGCCACGAAGGAACAGCCTGGGTGAGAAGTCGGCTGCAACAGAGGACGAGGACACATTCCGCTTAATTGCACATGCGTATGCCGAGTCACAGACCGCGATGTTCCTGGCTGGGCAATGTGACAATGGCACTGCAGTGGCACCATCTGGAGTGGTGCACGGCTCCGACTGGAATGTGCACTCTGGCGCTCTCATGGATTATCTCTACTTCCAGACGAGTGCTCTTATGGTGAGTAAACGCATGATCCGGGCAAACACTTGCATTTCTGCCGGTTTGGTTGTGTAAAGGTAGATCTCCATCTCGGATTTGTCAGGTGACAAGTGATTACACTCAAGTAATTTGATGGATCCAGTAGGTCGCAGTTTGTCTATATCACAATCAGAATGATGTGCGTCATCACCATCAAGCTTTGTCTTGCCAGCAGTGTTGATCAGACTAACATATTCACATAACATTACTACTGCGGCATCACATCTGCAAGAATAAATACAACTTTGCCGGTGTTTTGTGATAAAGAAAAACTTATGGGGGTCAGAATTTCAATATGTCTGTACGCTCCACATGTCTCACACCCATTCTTTGACAGCTTGATGGACATGTTGCTAGATACTAGGTTAGGTCAACTGGTAAAAGGTACAAACAAAAAGTGCATCAAAATTGGGGCCAACATTAGCTAGGTTAGAAGTAGTGCCAGTTCACTCCAGCAATGCCTTTCCACAAATCATCCTGCTTTATCAGCCTCACATACGCATTTTAACAACAAATTCATCATTGTGGTATTGGCAACACAAAGTCGGCTAACAAATGGGACACTAATCGCTCATGTTAACCAAATTACTCGTATGGGTGAGTGCAAAAGAATTCAAAATTTTTCTAGAAAAGTCAACTTTCACTTTACTGCTAGTTCCGAGAGTGTCATGCAGTATTCACTGATGTCTGTCTTTGTTGCCAGGTGGCAGCACACATAGACTGCTGCAAGTATCCAGATGGGTCGCAACTGCCATACATCTGGCGTAGGAACCTTGCGTCCTTGATCTCTGTTGTTGACGTCGCACTGCAGGGTAAGTTGGCCACCTAGTGTCAAACTGCAGGAACTAAACGCAGATGTTCCTCATTCAAAGGCACATGCAGAGACCTTAGACCACGTTACTGAAGTTACACAGGCTCTGTAATTATTATTATTATTATTACTAATTATTAAATTATTATTACCAGCCCTTAGTCTTACTGACAGGCAGATTAACATTATATTCTTTCTTGACCTATTATTTGACCTGCTATTACAACTAGAAGTGTGATTATAATCACAAATTGTGTAATTTAGTTGTTAGTATTTAAACAAATGAATCACATATTCTACTGCTGTATAAACATAGATGTGTATGTTGAGTAACACATAGTTACTACAAGATAAATAGAAATTTAAAGGGTATAAGTCTGCTGCTCTTTTTCGCTTCCATCTTTGTATGTTTTTGTTTGAAAAACTCCACACCAGCCTTGTCAATAAATCTCCATTGCACATGATATGAGTTGATTTTCCAGATGGTCGGATCTATATTGTATTTTGTGTGTGTTCGATTTCATTGAATTTTTGCGTTTCTGCTACCTTCCAATAGAACAGTTACCAGTAGTGAGTTGACCATACAGAAGTTGCCTTGTTATTCAGCTTTCTAACATGTCCAGCCCAGCATGGTTTCAACGATCAACAAGGTGATGTTAGTGTTTAACATAATACCTGTATGTCAACAGGGGTTGATGGTACAGTCGTTGACAACAAGAGGGCGCCACTGCCCCAAGCCGTAGTGAGACTGCTCGGTGCCGAACATAACATCACCCTGGACAACACTGCTCAGTTCCACAGAACCCTACCAGAGGGCACCTATGAGGTCACAGCCTCGGCACCCGGTGAGGATGAAGCTGTTTATTAATGCTTTTAAATGTTGCGTTGGGGTACCCTATATTTCTGTTTTAAGGTAAATTATTTAAATTGTAAATATCCTGAAAGATCAGTGGAACTGTTTACTTTTAAATAAATGATTATTCTTGTGATAATGAAAATAACATAGATAATTGTTTTGTTTAAATATTTGCAGTTTTTACCCTAAAAAGAGACTTTGAAAGTTTGAAGTGTACAAATTTGTAGCTAGCACCTGTTCAAAGTGCTTTTAGGTGCTAAGAAACAATTTTTAAATAAAACAACTATTCATCATAATGTCTAAAGGTGCATTTTTGTCAAACATAGTCCCCCTTTCTTAGGGATCATCTCAGAACTTTGATGTCCGATATCAGACGAAATTACTTTTATTGGGGGTCGGGGGTCGGGACAGTTTCGTCTGGCACCATCGGACATTGATATTTTACGCTACAGACCGATACTGTTAGTATATTGATATCATTGTATCAATATTTACACCCGTCCATCTGAAGGGAGGGGATGAGACTGAGGTCAGATGAAAGTAATTTTGTATGATATTGGGCGTCAAACGTTCTGAGATGATCCCTTAGAATTTTTGAATATCGGTTCATGTGTATCAACCACAATAAATAGATTAATTGTCTCCATGTAACATGCAATGTTTCTGTCTGTCACTGGCTTAGTAGAAGGCCAGTTATACGAACAGTTAATTTTTGTTGTTAGAGCTGAAGGAACTAAGGACTTTGAAATAACGTAAGATCAATTACGTTGTTGGTTTTTCCTACAGGTTTTGAGACGCTCTCGAAGCAGGTGCAAGTTGTCAATGGCAACCGAAATGTCATAATGTTTTCACTGAACAAAGAAGTGAGCATGATGCGTTACCATGACTACGCCTCCATGCATGCCATGATGGTGAACATCTCAAGGGAGAGTCCTCGCATCACACGCCTCGTCAGGTGACACAATCACAGTGCCTTGTCATGCGTCATTCATCTACCTCTGCTCAACTTTCCTTATTTAAATTATTAATTTGTTAATAACAAAACATAATAAAGTTTTTATTTCAGACAATCAGAAGTATGTCCATATCTAACTATCATCTAGTTAGTAGATGTGTGTAGTTTTGTGTGGGAGGTTTGTTATATTTTCTTCCTCAGCCTGAATCTTTTTAATATTTACATAATAAAAACATAATTTACAAATACTGAGAGAAACTGTCTGTGTGTGTTCTGTGTGGCATCATCCAGAAGATGAGAACTTTTGCTAAAAAAGATAACTATAAAGATAAAAACACTTAAAAATTATTTTAAACGTTTCCAAGATTGCCACTGAAAGCAATAAGTCAACTGCCTTTCATATAATTATGTGGCCAGGCATTAAACATATATTATCAAGATCTGTCTTCATGCAAGACATTTACGACATGCAAAAGAATACGTCACTCATGCATGACCATATACTTGACTTTGTCACTCAAGCACGTCCATGTACTCATGTCCTCACATTCCCATTTCAGCATTGGTAAGTCTGTAGAAGGTCGTGACCTGTGGCTGATGCAGATTGGCACATCTCCAGAGAAACACATTCCAGGCCGGCCCGAGGTGTTACTGGTGTCTGGTCTCCATGGCAACAAGATGGTGGGACGAGAACTGCTGCTTGAACTGATGTCCCACCTGTGTCAGAACTTTCAGAAAGACTACTTCCTGACTCGGGTATGACTGCGTGGCTCACAGCTATGGTTCCGCGGAGTACAGAAGTATATGTTTGTGCCAAGTAAATGTGTCCGAGAACATGTCATGTGGTTGTAAAATGAGGTTACGTTGCAGCATAAAGAACACTAACTCAGGTTACACTCTTACTTTTGTTACTTACCGGTAAGAGTTGTTTTAGCCTGGATGTTCCACAAAGTGAACAATGTTGGATTCAGTGTCACAGGGTGTAAACACATTAGTACCAGTCATTTGTATAGGTAGATGACATTCCAGGAACGACATATTTCATTGGTTGTGTTAAACCAAGACTTAACATTTTGTGTCAGAACAATATTAAACGTCACCTGAAGACAGATTTATTTAAACAAATTTATGGTGGACAATAGCAAGATTTATTTACAGGACGTTTTAGTGACTCTTGTTAATTTATTAATCAATTTTTTATTTGGTAAATTAATTAATTTAAAACTAATTTATATATTATTTTAATTGTTTTTATAATGTGTCTATATTGTGAACGCATTGATTAACTATTAGTTAGAGATCGCACGGTAAAAGAACATTTATTATTATTTATTTATTTATATTGACTCGGCCTCTTAGTTCACTGTGTTATCATGAGCTGGTCCTTTATGCAGCTGCTCCAGAACACGCGCATCCACATCCTGCCGGCTATGAACCCTGATGGGGGCCAGAAGGCAGAGGAAGGGGAATGCCGTGGTACGGAGGGACAAGTCAACTCTCATTTGAAAGACCTCGACAAGGACTTCCCTGGTCGGTCTATCTCTGCTGTCATAATCCACATTTTTCAAGTTTCTGATAGTTTAGTCAAATTGATTTTTTGAGCAGTTGGTGTGTTTTTATTAATTAAAAGGCATGAATTTATTTATGTAATAGTTACATGTTATGTATTACTATTATATTATGTATTAATATTATAACATGGTAATTTCTTAAGTACAACTTAATAACTTCATTAATTCAAAGTTGGAGGGACTAGTTAACATCCATATGTTCTAGTTAAGTCAAGTTTACCCAAGGCAATGCATCCTGGCAGACTGGGTTCACACAGTCATGATGGCTATTTGAGATAACAAATTTACTTAAGGGAAGTTATACTGTACTTGATATACATTTTGTTTTAAGTTGTACTACTATATCGCTGTGTGCTGTTAGACGATGCAAGTGACTGTTGTGTCCATTGCAGACTCTGCCAATGAGAAGACAGTGGAGCCTGAGACCCAGGCATTGATAGACTGGACACGCAAGACGCCCTTCGTACTCACTCTCAACCTCCAGGGTGGCAGTCTAGTCGCAGTCTACCCCTCCGAACCTACACACAGCACAGGTAATGACAACCACCTTTATTTTCTCCCCTCCCTTTATCACCCCACTTTCATTTCCTCACAGTCCCCTTTCCTGTCTTATTCTTCCTGCTCAATTAATTCATCATTATCATCCTCCATTTTGTTTGTTTGTTCGAAGTATTTGTTATCCTAGTAATGGATTCTCTCTTGATATATTCGTTGTCAGAATTTCCTATTCTAGTGTTTTATTTTTACTCTAGTTTGCCGTAACCTCTGCTTAATTAAGTCACTACTATTTCATTGTGTAAACTGTATCGCTTTTCTTCATTCCACAGAACAGACATAGGAACTAACTCTGTTTTAGTATTATGTCATTATATTTCCTCGCAACTAATTGTATAACATTTTTACTATTTAAATTGTAGCTATTGTATAATTTTTCAACATTTTGATTAGCAAAGGAAAATGAATTATTATAGTGTTATATTCATTTATTATACTATACTGACAACTGTGTTTCTCAACAGCCACTAACTGCTTTTATCAACAGATGGGGCTGATGCTTCTACAGGCGACAACGACATCGCAAGGCAGTTGGCTAAAATATACGCAAAGGCACATCCCACAATGCATGTGGGCAGGCCCCAGTGTGTGCAAAATGAAGGTAGCTTATTTTACATGTTAACTTATAATTTATCTTTGACACTGACCAGATTATTGTTTGAATAATGGATATATGACCAAGTTATACTTACATATTTGTGAATGGGCTGGACAACGTTGACAACACGTCGTTATTACCTAGTTAAACCTTCATATCATACACTCTTTTAAAAGCACATTTATCTAATGGCAGGATTCACCTCACCATTTGTAATTGTTTTTGAATTTTGTATTATTTGTTGACTCAACATGGTTTGTTTGCTTGTGGAAATATGTGTAAGAACTGTCCATGATAATATCAGGTATGCCATATTTAATTATTGTATCTTATAGTGTTTGGCAAAGAACCAAACTGTTGACATCTAAATATGGCGCTGACATAAGTTCTTGAAGGCTGGTTGTTTACCATAAAATCATGTTGTACAGTATAAATAAAATGTAGCAAATGTGTATGAAGAAACCATAATCTATTTTTGAATTGACCATTACCTGCTTAATTTGAATACTATTATTTGGATTATCAAGATATTAAAATAGATACAGTTCTGTATTAAGTAACATGGTTTTGAACATCAGGATGTTGTTATGGTTTATTGTTGACATTGTTGTTAAGTGTGTTAACATTAAATACGTGTTATTGTTGTCGTCACAGCGGAGACTTTTCAACATGGAGTGGTCAACGGCCGGACATGGCACAGTCACCATGGCAACCTGCTGGACTGGCTGGAGAACCACACTCAGTCACTGACCCTCGAAGTCTACATGGACTGCTGTAACTACCCCCACCCCTCTCTGCTACCCTCCCTGTGGAAGGCCCATTACCCTGCCCTCAAGGCTGTCCTATCACAGGTAGGTCACTTACCCCACCCCTCTCTCCTGCCCTCTCTGTGAAAGGCCCACTACCCTGCCCTCAAAGCTGTCCTATCACAGGTAGGTCACTTACCTCACCCCTCCCCCTACCCTCTCTGTGGAAGGCATACTACCCCACCTTCAAGGATGTGCTATCACAGGTAAGTCATCCCACCCCTCTCTCCTGCGCCCTCTGTGGAAGGCCCACTACCTTGCCCTCAAGGCTGTCCTATCACAGGTAGCTCACTTACCCCACCCCTCTCTCCTACCCTCTCTGTGGAAGGCCCACGACCCCACCCTCAAACAAAAGTACAACTTCCCAGAACAACCAGAGACATGCCTGTATATATCTGAGAGTGCACAAGAGAATACATTTTTTCTTCCAAGATCAAAGACACAGTTCTTTGTAATGGGTTCCAAGTTCTTTGTGCCAGGTGAGATATGACTGGTTTGATGTGACAGGTAACAACACTTCAGAGTCACGTTATCAGACTCGACTTTCAGGACACATCTCCCAAAGTTACAAACAGTTAAATACAACTAATGTTTGTAGCCACTTTTTCTCTCTGACTAGTTACCTTGGTGAAGTTAGTGAACTAACTTGTTATGTATTACAAGCTATTACAATAAACAAACTATTGCACTAAATTTTTACATGTTATAGCCAACTATTACAACAAACATTTACAACAAAACGGCACAACAAACCATTAAAACAAACAATCACTATTACAAAAAAGAATGTTACAATAAACTGTTACAGATCCTGCGGGGGCTGCATGGCTTCGTGACTGATGAAAATAAAGAGGCTATCCGAGGAGCGAGAGTAAGTATTGAAGGTTTCTCACGAGACGTCTACACAGCCACTGACGGCGACTACTGGAAGATATTGCCTCCCAAGACATACACTGTCTCAGTGTCTGCTTCGGGATTCCTCCCCACATCCAGGGTGAGTCAATAACCACCAAGTGTTTCACTTCCAACACTAGTTGCACCATACATATTTACCACTTAGTGCAGTCTTCAGCAGACTGCAATTACGGTTGTGTCTTATGACCTACCATGAGACATGAGCTGGAGCACGACTAGTGGGAGCTACTGGCAAACATCTGTGTTCAGTGAAGGCTTCCCTCTGTGGATGTTGACAGGCTCCTTTATCTGTGCCAGTTCTCCTCGAGATCTAGTATTGTAACATGACGAACAGAGATGTTGGCCAGGAGCTCCCACCAGTCCTGTCACATGACATAGGTCATGTGCTAACTTCAGTCGGCTGAAGGACGTGCGAAGTGGCCAAAATATACAGATCACAAATTTCTTGAGAGGTAACTATGTACAGTATCAACAACTGAGAAACCGGGTCTTCTATCCATTCTTAGTTTACTGTAGTTAATAACGTTTTTATGGAAATTTCGCAGCTTGTTCTAATCTGTATCTTAGTGTTGTTTCACATCACATGAGATGATTCTTCTCACTGTGAATGATCTAAACATTTGTATAGAACTCGTCAACACTGTGATACCTTGAAACTAAGATATACATAATATTATAATATATATCAAATAAAATCCATTTCATCACAGATCTGTATACTTGCAGTGTAGACTGAGTGTCGACATCTCTCAGGCTGTAATATATACCTTCATCAAACCCAATCTACCAGGTATCACAAGAATCCTACCCAACAATGTTTCCGGTAAATTTGAAACAAATCTGTACAATAAAGAGGGATTCCGATGTATACCTACTAAACATCCATATAAAGTATTGATACAGTTGGCATTGACTCGTATCTTTGAACAGCTCACTTATATTGTTTATAGTGATTAGTTTCACTGCATAATATTGTTTAATGTAACATTAGATTCTGTAGAAATTATTTTATTTATAGGAACAAATAGACATGTCATGATTGCTATTTGCAGACGGTGACCGTGTCCCGGGATAAGACCACCAGCATGGTGGACTTCATCCTGCAGTCTGAGGACGATGGGCTCCTCGGTTTTTCTTCAACCACTGTTGTCATTGCAGCAGGTAGGTGGCACCACCAGTAGTGTGGCTCGTCACCGACAAAACATTGGGTTTCTTTGAGCTGCAGTTTTAGTTTTTTTTGGAAATCTCATGATTTTACCAATTTCTAAATCTCATGAATTCATCTCAAAATTGTTCCATACTTACCACTACCAAAACAGCAGTATATGTAAAAACTTCAAAATGTTTACACAATAAATGTAATATATAAAAGTAATATGTAAAAAAATATGAACAAAGATTACTGAACATTCTTCAGGATAGTTCGTTTTCAAATCAGAAACTTTTATTTTTCATATCCAACATGTTTAATTTACCTGGTAGAGGCTTTCGTCAACGTATCACGTCGACTTCATCAGTACCGATGATGCTGAATGACGTCATCGTACACTTGAGGCAGCGATATGTGAACGATGAAATTTGCCTGGTACACACAGGAAAGGCAAAGAAATTACAACAACAGATGAACACTGTAGACCCCACAGTTTTCACGCGGGAAGACGAAGAGAACAACAGCATGCCCTTCTTGGATGCAAAGTTCGCCAGAAAGGAAGATGGCAGTGTGAAGTCCACAGTGTACAGGAAGAAGACGCACACTGACCAATACCTGAACTTTGCATCCCACCACCCCAAACATCAGAAGTTGGGAGTTGTCAGAACCCTTATGAACAGGTGTGAGACAATAACTTCGGAGGAGGGGGACAAGAAAGAAGAGGTGGAACACCTGAGAGGAGCTCTAAGAGTATGTGGCTATCCGTCATGGGCCTTGAAAAAGGTGACAGATAGCAGTAAGAAGAAAAAGACCAACAAAAAGACCAAGGACAAAAACTATTGGAGCCAAGTAGTCATCCCATACATAGTAGGGTCTCAGAGAGAGTACATCGAGTACTGAAGAAGTATGGAGTAGCAACAGCCATGCGTCCCCACACCACCCTCAGGCACCTGAAGGACAAAGTACAGCTAGAAGAACAGGGCAAACTGGTGTACCAAATACCATGCAAGAATTGTGGTGCTCAGTACTTTTGGGAGACAGGAAGACTACTCAAAACAAGACTTGAGGAACACAGAAAGGATGTAGACAACACAAAAAATGAGAAATACACAAGGAGCAAAAAAAAAGATTGATGTTGACCATCAGTAAATCCTCCCTTATGACAACTGAAAACCATATCATAGACTGGGAGGGACTGAAAATTGTAGACAAGGAACCCAACAGAAGAATTCGGCATATCAAGGAAGCCATCTGGATCAGGAAACCAAAACACCCATCAACAGAGACGAGGGCAATTACGTCATTCAGCGTCATCGGCACTGATGAAGTCGATGTGATACGTTGACGAAAGCCTCTACCAGGTAAATTAAACATCTTGGATATGAAAAACGAAAGTTTCTGATTTATTATGAACAAATATTATATAAAAGATCCATAAATAAAATGTACTTTTTGTTTTGTATTTAGCAAGACATTTCCAAATGCACATACTAAAACCTTATGTACGGGTGCCCTGCGTATTGGTAAATGTTGCTCTGGAGACATGTTCCTTCATGTTTACACAATTACAACTTGATGTATTCCTTCGTGTTTACATACTTACAACTTGATGTATTCCTTTGTGTTTACATATTTACAACTTGATGTATTCCTTCGTGTTTACATAATTATAACTTGATGTATTCCTTCACGTTTACAAAATTATAACTTGATGTATTCCTTCATGTTTACATAATTACAACTTTATGTATTCCTTTGTGTTTACGTAATTATAACTTGATGTATTCCTTCACGTTTACATAATTACAACTTGATGTATTCATTCGTGTTTACATAATTACAACTTGATCTATTCCTTCATATTTACATATAACTTGTCGTTGCAGGCCTGTCCGTGCTGGTTCTTATCATTCTCATAACGACACTCATCTGCTACCGCGCGCATTACAACCGATACAATCGCTACGGATTCCACCAACTCAACCACAGCGATGACAACCACAGCAACAACTCCAAGCCTCTGTTCACACACGAATACCATGACGAACCAGTGGCCGACAGCCACAAGTTGTTGACGACAGAATACCATGACTATGACAGCGAGTCATCAGAGGAGGAAATGTATACATATCGACAGTGATGTCATCTCGTCATGATTGTGTCGTTTTGTCGACATGTTTTTTTATTTTCACAATATATTATTGCGCCTGACCAAAAATATGTGGGTAATGATAACATTTTATTGATAGGGTTGGTTCGGTAATGAAATTTTTTTATTCTGTATGTTATTTATCCACATATATCAGGGTGTAAGTCGCCTATTATACATATAGCATGTAATCCAGTCCTGGGCTGGTTTCATGAGCGGCTAAGAATGTTTACGTACTGCTAAGATGATTGTCTTTGTAAATTATGCAAGTTTAAAAAAAATAAACATTGCTGTTTATGCAAGCGCATGACACTAAATAATTGCGTAACTTTAAGAAGTCTTCATGAAACCAGCCCCAGAACTGCTCAAGGCTCTTTACGCTTAGTGTAGTATATTTGAATGTTATGGGTCCTTTGCTTTTATTAATAGAACCTCACATATTTTTTGTTTAGCGTGATTTGATTAGCTGTATTCATTTATGTTGGTAGCTGTAATTTTGGCTGCGACTTTGTTGCAGTTTGCTGAAATGTATGATTCTTTTGAAGCTGTTCTCTTTGTATGATGCTTGACTGAATGGCACAGTGTCCTTGATATATTAGTTTGGCGTCATGGTTATTATCTGTTGGTATTATTATTATAAATTGATTTTATTTTCCTAGCAACCAAACAGAGGTGCTATGTAATGGTTTTGCCCAAATATGGACAACTCTCTTTTATTTGCCGAATTAGTTTTGTTTAAAATGGAAATTAAATTCATGTTATTATTTATAGTGTATATAATATGTAGTCTAGAAAGAAATCATACAAAATCATTCCAGCTCAGTGACAAGGGTTTTCTAAAATGGCCGAGCCATAATTAGACAAAAATTGTACATGTATGGTTATTTGAATATTTTAGTCAAGCAACATTTTACAGATTGCAAATGTGACGATGATTAATTAACATAAGATTTTACTTCGGAGATGATAGCAGTCAAACAAATGGGGAGTTAATTATAAAATTGGTAATTGTATTCAGTTACTGTTCTGCTATTGTTGTGAATAAAAGCTGTTGTTTTGACCTGTTAATGGATCGACATTCCAGCTTCATGGAATGTAGATTTGGACATTTTGTTGTGCAACAATTTAGCATTCAGTTCAGCCCATTGAGGTCTCCTTATTTGACAGTTTGGTTGATATTTGTATCCAAGTCATGTGCTGTAAACTCCACAGATGCATAGCATTAACAATGCGTTTATTTTAAATGATGCAGAAGGGAAATTAACTGGTTTTAATCTCTCAGAGCTTTGATGTTACTAAACGTAATGCTGTATTTTGGTCAAGAGATGTTAATTGGTGCAGCCCTTAAGTGTATACATGCAGAATAAGATTTATTCTGCACAACAAATCACATTCTATCCATCGGAAATAGAATGTACAAAATTTGTGTTATATATTTGTGATTGTTAAGACGAGGCATTTTGTTTGATGTTAGCTGAAAACAACGCAATGACATCAGTTCCTTTCGAGTAACCAACATGGGTACCAGCAAATGCAAAATTGTGATGCATAATTATACATGAACAAATAAAATGAGTAGAATGCTACGATGTAGAACTGGTACTGGGGACTTAATGGATTCCATATTGTTTGGTACTTGATTACCCTTTTAAGAGCATGTTTTAGACAGTTCTTGTGCACATCTAATCTATAGAATAGAGGAAATTGAGTGTGTGATGACAGTTTAATTGTGCTGTTATTTAGAATGGGTTTACAAAGAGAAGTAACTATTTTATTAACCTAAGATAGAGTGAACAAAATGCCTTGCCTTTTCCTTCAGAAATGGACTGAATAAGTTTTTACCTTTTGGAATTGTTGACCATATTTGTTGTAAAACATGCAGAAATTTGAGCAATAAAATTGTTTAGTAAACCACAAAACTGTTTTTATCATTTCAGCATATACAGTGTATATTGATCCTGAATTTAGTTAAATAATGATTTGTGTATTCGATAAGACTGTTGGACTCCTTTGTTGTGCTCAACTCTCGTTTGACATTGGTGATTTTCACAACTACCAAGTGCAGCACAACACTGATGAAGGCACTTAGGATGTGTTCAATGATCCATTGAGCCAAAGAATGATTCCTAACCTCATAAACTACGTCTTTATCATGTTCTTGTTGCCATGTGTAGGTTGTAATGCACGCCTTGACAATGTATCTGAAGACCACCACAACATGATTTGGGGGTAGAAATTATTCAGTTGAATTTTCAATCTCTAATTACCTACGAGTGGTTTTTATCAGTGTCGAATTAGAATGTATTACATGGCCAAAACACAGCTACAAGTGTAACAGTTGGATTTAATTTATTACAACAATTATGCATTCAATAATATTACTGTATACAAATAGACTGCAAGTCAAGCTTTTAAAATGACTAAGATAAGAAGCTGTTTTGCTGTATGCATTGTGAACATAAAAAGAAATTCAGAATGTTTTACAACTTTTTGTTGAAGATTTATACTTCTACAAACACATTTAAGGTTCTTGTAAATTTTGCATGATACTTTATGACCAACAAAGATGACGTGTCAAGAAACATAAATGTCTAACTACAAGATAATAGGCACATGTTTCTTGTTGAACTGGGAAGGTGGAGAATCGATACAATAATGTCAGTGATTGCAGTCCTCATGATTCTCAGGCAGCCTAGATCATCTTGTTCTTGATGTAGATCGTCTCTGGGGGTGTGATTGCAGTGCCCATGATTTCCTCCTCCACCTCCTCCAAGGCCCAGTTGTGGTCGGTAATCTCAAGCTCCTCCCATTCCGCCTGCAACAACCAAATTTAGGTCAGTCTGACCTAATTGTAACAACCAACAAAACACAACTAGTTCTGCCTTCTTTTGAAGCACTCGTCAGTGCAGGTGCTTTGCTGACAATGACAAGTTTCCAGATTTAGATATCAACATGTATTTTTTAATTCACATCCTAAATCTTAATATAGTTTTATTGTCTAATACAGCAGTCCCGCTGTTGCAAGATAGCCCCTTTTGTAGAGGAACAAATGCCCTATGGTCATTTATGTTCAAATGTTCATGAGTAGTTTAATAAAATAGACGGTTTAATAAATTAAACGTGTGTTAACAGTATTGAAAGAATTGGCTTGAATCATTAGATCAGGTGGCTTGTGTGATTTTCTCCGAAATTATTCTAAAATGAGACAAATAAAAAACTGAGTTGAAAGACTTATAATAAAATGGATTAATTTGGCAGTGTTACCTTGAATGCCTTTGACGGGTCAGGGCTCATCGCCATGGCAGCGCCGGACATCTGGTCCTGCATCATCCGGGTCTGGTCAGCAGCTGGCAACAACACATGGGAGGGTCAGTCAATGTCAACAACACATGGTCAGTTCATGAGAGGGTCCAGTCAATGTCAACAACACATGGTCAGTTCATGGGAGAGTGGTCAGTCAATGTCAACAAACATGCTCTCTCTCCATCCGGCAGTGATAAGGACCGTCTACTTCTACTAATTCAACAAATGTTTGTAAAGTTGTACTAAACAATACTTAACTAACTAATAACTGCTTAACACCTGACAAGAAGATTTTGCGGCAGGGCCTGGTCCTCACAACTATTGGTTACGCGAGTGCTCTCCAAAATACATAAGGAGGGAAGAATGTGGCGGGGCCAAGTCCTGAATCGTCTCATCTGTTGCGCCATGCTGTAGTGCGTGTATGGGTGCGCAATGACACCCCTATATCATATATGCCTATGCGTATAGCATCGTTGCGCACCCGAGACTTCAATGGAACTACACACCCGATTCTGAGTTTTCCATGTGGCACAGCCACTGTTATAATTTGCGACTACACTGACATCCACAGGATGCAATAAATGCAAGTTACATTCTTACTGCAACAGTTTGAGTGTATCATTAGTGCTAGATAATGGCTGGCATAATACTGATGTAGAGTTATTATATGACGAGTTCAGAAAGCAGACGCACTTCATGTAAGAGGAATAAAAACAGCATATAGATCATGTACAGTGATATTTCCTGTAGCAAGAGTAAGACTATAAGTGACAAGAGTAATTACTTTGAGGGATTCAACTGGAGTCATCATTTGAGTGAACGTACATTTCTAGCTTAATCATGATACAATTGTTCTATACCTACCATTGTCTTGACCGAGGATCAAGTTGTACATGCTTCTCAGCCCAAACACGTTGAGGAAGTACCATGATGCAGAGCTGACCCTGTCACAAACACAACGGAAACACCGATAGTCATAGGTATCACTTTGTAACATTTGCGTGGAGCGCAGTGGGAAGAGCTTGGGACTCTCGACTGAGAGAACCTGGGTTCGAATCCTGTGTGGCGGTGTCGAACTTTGGGCAAGTTCATTTACTCTACATTGCTTCAGTTCACTCAGCTGTACGAGTACCTGGCTATAGACAGTGGTGGATATATGTGTACGAATAGTCTTCATGCATTAATTGCTGCATGGCTGAATGCTTTCCAGAGAAGTCAAGATGGCTCTCGATTGAACAGGTCTGCCAGGGAGTAAAGTGTAAAGCGCTTTGAGCAGTCCTGAGGACTGAATACTGCGCTATATAAAAACTTACCTTTACTTTTTCTACGTTTAATAAACAGCAAATACATTGAGAAAGTACCATAAATACACAATACAGATTCAACAACCAAGTTAACCCAGTATTGTGTACACATAAATATACATAATTTTCTTAGCAACTACTATAATGGCTAATTCTATTTCTTTCAAATGATTTGTATTTACAGAATGTGAAAATTGCAACAATTTTTATTTTATTATAAATTTTGTACTTATCCTATCAAACAAAATTATTTGATACTCGGGCTTCTTCCCAGTAGGTGAGCATCATGACAGAGGAGTAGCCCAGTCTTACCAGGAAGCATCCAGAGATCCCAGCTCAATCCCTCTCTGCAGCATTGGCTTGAAACGTAAAGTCAGTGGAAAGGGCACTTTGGCTGAAACGTAGAAACACCATAGCTGTGAAGTCATCTACTTCAGAAGACGTGTTTGTAATCATTGCTGTGTAAAGTTATTGGATGAATAATCATGGATTGCAGGCAAAACACACTGCATGAAATCAGTCTAAGACAGAAAAGTTAAAATGGGTTTTCCACAGGCCACTTAAAAAGTTCCAATGATATGGCAACTGCAAGTTCTAATTTTTTTTTTAAAGCAATGTTTAGTCAAATAAAATACTCTTTCACTGTAATACAATTCATGATTTTACTCACACACACTGCCAAAATTATTTACTTAGGTCTGTTTGCTCGCTGGGAGCAAAGGCCATCGACCATGGTCCTCCACTGTTGTCAGTTTGATGCCATTTTCTATATTTCTTTCCAGGTTTTCCCATCTGCTTTTGTTTGCTTTCCGTGTCTCTCTGCCAGGTGTTTCTCGGCCTTCCTCTTCTTCTCTTCCCTGGGAGGATTCCATGTAATTGTTTGCTATGTGATGTTTGTTGCAGGTTTCCTCGGTGTATGTCCTAACCATCTCCATTTTCTCTTCTTCATTTCATTTTCTATTGGTAGTTGTTTGATCCACTCCCATAGTGTAGAGTTGGGTACCTTGCCTGACCACTTTAGGTGTATGATTCTGTGCAGGCATTTGCTGATGAAGGTCTGTAATCTTGTTAGGGTTTTCTGTGTAATTTGCCATGTCTCCCAGCCATAGAGTAGCACTGACTTGATATGTGAGTTGAATATCCTCAATTTGGTGTTAAGCTTATTTGTTTTTATCTTCCAAATGTTTCTCAAAATGAGAAATGTCATTCTTGCTTTGACATCTTCTTCTGTGCCTCTACTCTTGTTAATTACGTTTCCCAGGTTTGTGGAAGAGTCGGTTTGTTCCAATGGTTCCCCTCCTAATATGACTGGGCTGTTATTTTTTGTGTTGGCTTTCATGACCTTTGTTTTGTTTCTGTTGAGTCCTGTCTGTGCTGACACTCTGCTTAGAAGCTGTTTTCTACTGCATTTGTTGGTGACTGTGGGACAAGGTGTCCATTGGATACCATTTCTTCTGTTTTCTGTTGTCTTTTTCGTAATCCAATCCATGGCAAGCATGAAGAGGAATGGTGACAGAAGGCAACCTTGCCTCACTCCTGTCTTCACCATAAATGAGTCCGTGTGTTGTCCTGCATGAATGACCTTGCATGCCATGCCTTCATAGTTACTTTGTATCAGAGAAATAAATTTCTCTGGTATCCCGTAGTGTCGCAGGAGCTTCCATAGCGTCTCCCTGACGAGGCTATCAAATGCCTTCTCATAGTCTACAAAGTTTACATACAGGGATGAGTCCCATTCCATTGATTGTTCAACTATGATTCGGAGTGTAGCTATTTGGTTGGTGCATGATCTATCTTTACGGAAGCCTGCCTGCCAATCTCTGAATCTGGTGTCCACTGCGGTTTTCAGTCTGTCCAAGATGACTCTGTTGAGGATCTTTCTCTGAATCTGGTGTCCACTGCTGTTTTCAGTCTGTCCAAGATGACTCTGTTGAGGATCTTTCCGGGCACTGACAGGAACAGTATCCATCTGTAGTTCTTGCATTCTTGCAGGTCTCCTTTCTTTGGGAGTTTCACCAGATATCCCTCTTTTCATGCAGTCAGTATTTTTCTTGCTCCCATATCTTCCCAATCAGATCATGCAGCATCTCTGTGGAGGTATCCATGTCTGTTTTGATTGCCTTGGCAGGAATTTCATCTGGGCCGGAAGCTTTCCCTCGTGATGGATGGCTTTCTCGATATCTGCCTTGCTTAGTTTTTCGCTATTTACTTGGAGTAGTTCTTCAGCTGGTGGGATATCTGGTGGGTTCTGTGGTGGTGGTAAGTTCAATGGTTCATCAAATTGTTCCCTCCATCTCTTCAACTGATCATCACTGGTAAGTACGTTGCCATTCTCGTCTTCCATTGGCCTGTCTGAGTGCTTGTACTTTTCTGCTAACAGGGTTGGTCTTCTACCGGGCAGAAAGGTATTTCTGCCGTGCCCAAGGCAGAAATATGGGAGAAAGGTATGTCTGCCGGGCAGAAATGGCAACAACCAGGGAATACATGCCATTGATAGAAAAGTGCGACTATTGTAAAATATGTTGTAAATATCTGTCTGTACCTGGCTATGTGCAATCTGAATAAAAGTACGAGTACATTCACATGAGTACAAGTACATTTGTATAATAACATAATTTTGTCTCTGCCTTTGAGTGCTTGCATTTCCCTAGTGATTCCCTGGTTTTAATACAATGGATACGAGCATTGTGTTAGATGTATGCTTACTATCTTGTAATAGTCATTGATCTAGTTTGCACAGTAACCAGACATAATCATTAAGGGCAAAATCCCACTACTTGTATTCATTTGTGTGCATGTTGTTGTGCCCATGTGGCACGTGTACAGGACTTGTCACCTGACAACACATGGGCTGTAGCGTTCCTTTGTTCAGTATTTCTCTTATCTCTGCTCCCTCAGTCCCTGTGTACCCCAGTTTTATTACCAGCCTAGAAGTTGGCTGGCAATTAAAACTAATTATCACCTGGCTATCTTGTGGTCAGTGGAAAGCCTGGTTTGGAAGCACCTGGCCACTGTAGCCAACTAACTAGGCTGGCTGCTTGAGCTTGCTGTTGTTTGAGTGTTTAGGGGAGCTGATAAGACTGTCTAGCTGTGTGTGCTTTAATAACCTGTTGAGCCTGTCACCACAAGTTGACACTGTAATGGTGTAAGAAGGAAACAGGAATGTTGATATTGATAGTAAAATTAATTTTGACTATTTGACTGCTGCACGGTTTCTACCGTGACGCTTTTCTTGACCACTCTGTTTGCCTCTGCACACTGTTCCTGGGCTGCTGCTTTCGTTGCTCTAGTTCGGCTGTTGTTAATTGCACCTTTCTTTTCCTTCCTCACTTGCACTTTGTTGATAGTGTCCATAGAGATCCACTCCTTCTGCTGGTATTTTTTCTTTCCCAGGACTTTGTTGCATGTGCTGGTCCTTGTTTCCTTGATATTTTGCCACTGGCTGTCTACGTCCATGTTTTCTTGTTCGGGAAGGTCTTGTAAGACTTCAAATTTGTTGCTGATTGTGAGTTGGAATGTCTCTGTTGTGACTCTGTCCTTTAGGAAGTCCACATTGTATATTGTTCTGGTGCTCCTCTTTACGTCTCTCTACTTCAGCTTCATCTTCAGTCTGGCCAGCACTAGGTGGTGGTCTGAGGCTGCTCCTCTATGTACCTGCACGTCTTGCAGTGATCTTCTGAACTTTCTTTCTATACAGATGTGGTCGATTTGGTCTTCTGTTCAGTGGTCTGGCAATATCCATGGCTTTATGAATTCTCCTGTGCAGGAATATGCTACTGCCAATGATCATGTTGTTAAATGTACAGACGTCTGCCAACATCTCGCCATTTTCATTCATTGCCCCAGTCCATGTCTGCCCATGACTTCTTCGTACCCTCTGTTAGTTCATCCTATCACACAGCCGAAATATGGGACATAAAAAGTGATCATTTTGAGCAGTTTGGTAGCTGGTTCTTTTAAGCTGGTTGCACCATTTTTGTGACACCAGCGGGCATGTATTCCAGGATGCGTGGTTTCATAAACATTTAACAACGACTGTGTAGATTGTGGGTCTCTGGTGGAACACTTGTGTGTCTCTGTTCACTGAACCACTTCTACTCAAACTAACTCACCACTTTAGTTTGACACCGTAACAATGACAGATAATTCCCACTGACAAAGTGACTGGTATGAATCACTCACATCCTTAAGATACCAATTAAAGCAGTGATATCACGACATCAGACTCCTGGCAAATTAAACTGGTGTCACTCTCTAGCTGCCAGATGTCTACCAGTAACTATTGACTTACTCGTGAGGAAGCCTGAGAACGCCCAGTTTATCCAACCTCCAATCACTATCATAGGCAGCACGTTGGTGAGATTCCCTTTCATCATGTCCATCATCATGGAAGGATCTACAAAATACATCATGTCCATCATCATGGAAGGATCTACAAAATATATCATGTCCATCATCATGGAAAGATCTACAAAATACATCATGTCCATCATCATGGAAGGATCTACAAAATACATCATGTCCATCATCATGGAAGGATCTACAAAATACATCATGTCCATCATCATGGAAGGATCTACAAGATACATCATGTCCATCATCATGGAAGGATCTACAAAATACATCATGTCCATCATCATGGAAGGATCTACAAAATACATCATGTCCATCATCATGGAAGGATCTACAAGATACATCATGTCCATCATCATGGAAGGATCTACAATATACATCATGTCCATCATCATGGAAGGATCTACAAGATACATCATGTCCATCATCATGGAAGGATCTACAAAATACATCATAGTAGATACTTTGGACAGGCCTCAACACAATTCAATGGATATTATAGGAATTCCACTGGCACAAGTAAAAGATTAGCTTTAAGAGATCACACTATACAAATACAGTTCAACTGTCACAGGTTATTTGTGCAAAGATTGTCAACAACATCTATCTATTTGTGAACTGTCACATTTCCTTAATTATTCAAGATTCCAACATCTACAGCAATTTTTCTTACACATATTGATATAAAATGCAGACACAAAATGCATTATGCACATGTCTTTTTGCACGTCATGAGAACTTTTAAAATAGTGTTAAAAGGAGTAATGAGATACGTCAAATGGGAGTGGTGTGACCCACCTGTCATTGGGTTCTTTGTCACCGGCTCTCGCTTTTCCGTTTTAAAGTATCCGCTCTCTTCCTTGTTGAAGAATTCCTTCCTCATCAAAAATGACTGCAAATAAATAGAATCTCATATAGTGCATATTTATACGGTTACACGTTTTCATGATTTTTTAAATCACTAGTTTATTTAAAGTAAATTTATTATATTTAAAGTCTATTCTTTCATTCTGCAGATATTTTATTAGCGGCAAATCACCTAACTTCATAATGACTC
Source organism: Escarpia spicata (assembly GCA_963995525.1). NCBI lineage: Eukaryota > Metazoa > Annelida > Polychaeta > Sabellida > Siboglinidae > Escarpia > Escarpia spicata. Next base: position 31,045,057 of record OZ023205.1, read on the forward strand.
CGCCCAGATCAACTACACATATATTTTCAGAAGTCATCAAGCAAAGATTTTGAACTATTTAATGTAAGTGTCGGTGCCGTTTACAGGAGGTTTAACCACATCGAAACCACCTTACAAAAGGTGCTGAATGTGAATTGGAGTTATGCATAGTCTACTCAGTAAAGCACTTCAAAACACCACAAAATATTGTGGTGACATTATGTATTATGAAGACGTCTGGCCAAGACAATGAGTAGTATATTGCATTTATTGCGATTTTATTAATTACCTGTCTTGGTATAAATCTGCCATTCTCTCGCAACATCCGACTCCTAATCATTGCTTGACTGAAACAAAACATTCAATAAAATTAATCTCTGTTGGTATATTGTTAACTGAAATTTACCAAATGATGATATGTCATAGTGTATAATACAACTTCCAAATAGAATCTCAACTACCCTGGTAAGTGTTAACTGCTAAACTTTCCTTTCAGTAACTTAGTAAATATTAACAACTTTTTAGACAAGGAATACACATTATTTGAAACAATGACACTACACATTCACATTTGGCAAACATGTCTATGTTGTGGCAGCAGTTCAAACACAATCATTCAGATATGGCAACTACCAGTGTGTAAAATGACTTGTACAATACTTTAAAGCAACCATCTAAGAGTGACTAATTTATAGCAGCCAGCATTTATCAATGGCAATCCACACAGTCGCAGGACCATCAACTTTTTAAAAGACAATACATTAAGTATATTATGTAATGACAATATTCTGCTTCATACTTCTACCTCATTTTTATATATCCCAACACATTCATGCCATCATTCCACAACATTTCAGGTAAAAAGGGCGTGTTTTTATTAACTAAAGACTTAGTGCATTTTTGCAGTGCATATAGCGCTCTGGTTTGCACTCAGTCTCCGTCATTACCACAGCAGTAACTACAGACTCGTTTAAAGCAAGTTCCAGAATCTGTTTCATTCTCAGAGGTGGTAACTATTACCAGAAATTTGATTGAAGGAGTTCGCTTATGGTCTTGATTGAGGAATCCAGGCTGCAGTTATGCCTAATTTTACTAAAAAGTAGTTAGGATCACATATCTCTATCAGTTAGTGCTTATAGAAGTTATCTTATTATTATTATAATCTGATTTTTTATAAGAACATTAGGCCATACATGGAACACTAAATTTGGACCTCAAAGTGCAATATTTTATAGCATTACAGTTTAATAAAAGCACTCGTATGTAAGAATGGATGGTTTGGTGACTTTGGTGCATGACGGGTCCTACATTGACATGTTTGAATTGTTGGCGTGTGTGTAATTACTGTGTATGCATATTGTGTGTGTTCTGTCAGTCACACACTCATAGATGACTTGAGACGTCATTCACTAATTCAGTGACACCTGTCAATGACGAGTGACACACAGATACAGTGTCACATTCACAGACTAAGTTGCAGCATACCTACTACCTAGTCCTACTCCATTTGTCCAGCCTTGGTCTAACCAGCGTAGAGAAACGGTTAACCTATTTGTACAGGAGAGAGGCTCGGACAAATACAATAGCCGGGAGTGGCTAGGGGCCAGTTCTAGTTGTTTCCAGCGCTCGGCAACATTCTATTAATTGACTACTCTGTATTATTGTGGTTACAATGTAATGGTCTTATGAGGTCTCGTTCAACTAGTCAGCCTTTCTCAGAACATTATCGTCAAACTGACCTTTATATGGGTGATTCCATGTCAAATCAATCAGTTTTGACACTTTTTTGGCCGACCCACCTCCGAATTAGCTTAGTTTACATATACTAATTGGGCTATATTGTGTAAACAACCATGCCAAATTTTTGAAAATTGGGTTGTATAGTTTTTTAGTTATAGGCCCTCAAAAAAATTGCAATTTGGGTGATTCCATGTCAGATCAATCACTAAAAAACCTCACCATCTCTGATTTTTCTGAAAATTGGTATGCCAATTGGAATATGCCACACAAACAGCCATGCCAAATTTTTGAAATTTTGGTTGTATAGTTTTCGAGTTATAGGCCCTAAAAAAATGGCAATTTGTTTAAAAAAAACGGAATTTGATCACTGTTTTGTATCACTCTCCGACCCATAACTTCAGTAATAATAGTGCTAGACTAATAAATATTACATTTATGGAAAGGTCTCATTTAACTGCATCTAGTGGACATGGAATCAGATAACTGAATAATAATAATAACAAAATTCCAAGTACATGCAATTTTTGTGACCTGTGACCCCCCTCGTGAAAAAACCTCTAAACTGATTGAATCAAAAATACATTCATTATATAGAAAAGTATGTAACCCAAATATCCTGGGCACTCTTTGGGTTACTAAGATACAATCAAAATAGCATGTACATACACCCAGTATATGAAATAATAATTATAATGCTTGTTATACAGTCATTATGTACACCAAATGTGTTTGCATACCATACATGTCACTGTCAGTCAGGTATGTTTTAGTGAAACTAGATAATTTTCATGTAAAACCTGTCTAGATAATTAACTCTCTTTATACAGTGCATTATAATTACAACCAATATTATAACACCAACACATCTCAAGCTGGTCATGCATTGATGCAGTTTATTACCAGTACACTTGTTATGTATTGGTATAAATCTTAACAAATTAAAAAAAAACAGAAGTTAATTAATTTTCAACCATTCCTCCACTTGGTCAAAGTCATGACTGTTACTATCAAACTAACAGAAATGTTCAAAGTCTCGAGTTCGATGCAGGTACACAAATAAAGCTTGTTGTCCCATCAATCCTTTCACACAACCTGCAACACAAATATTTAGTAATGGTAAGTGGCATGGAAATACCATTTGTTAGATAATTCACATTGTATCAAACTATACGTAGATTCAGTATTTCCCTGTAGGGGTTTGTAGCATATTTAGATTCTCTAGAGGGGTGGATAGACTGAATCACTCATTATTTGGCCATGCTACAATGTGAGGATGAAACAGGTTATAAAATTATCCCAAAATACCCCATGGCCCAATAGCCCCCCCTAAATACACCATTGAATATAATAATCATGAAATCTTATATAGCGCCAGTATCCGCCGTAGAGGCGCTCATGGTAAGGCAGGCAAGCACCATGAGTGCCTTTAGTATCAATATAATAAAAAATATAACAGCAAGTATCCAGTCTTTGGGACTGGTTACCGAAGAATATTCTTTCATATAATTATACTAATACTATATGATGTATATATGATACATACCAATCACCACTGCCTATAGCCAGCCAATACTAAACAAAAGATTATTCTATAAAGTGGTATAATTTTGGATTACCTTGTTCATAAGAAGAGTAGCATCTTTCATTTCAGATGCATTGAGTTGATAGACTCGCCCGGTTGAAGTCAGTGGTTCGACAGTGGTCAAAATCTGATCTTGACCAACGATCAGCTCATCAAGGCATCTTGGGAAGATGAAGGAAAGTGAATGTCCGGCTGGATGAAGAAAACTGACTTGTGCTTCATTGGTTTCAGACATCACCTTCAACACGTAGGCTAGCCACCTGTTGTCATCAGACATGCACGTAATGTATGATCCGTCAATGTCAGCCACTCCTAACAGTTCTTGTTCATTCATAATCTTCACGATCTCCTGTTCTGTGTCTGATGATAACTTGCGCACTTCCAACAAAGAATGTGATCCTCGAACGGGAACGAATGAGTGCAGTCATTGTGTTCCTGTTACTGCAACAGCATCAGCAAATCTGTTCGGTAACTCAACTTTTTCATCTGTGATTTCATCTGTGTCAACAAACATGACTTTGGTGGACGGCAAGTTGCCAGAGGCCCACACAAACAAGTCCATTGGTGTCTGGATCTGGTCATCATATGGCTTTGAAGGCTGGCTCTAGCAGCCAGTCGTTTCACAGTGCCACCGACACCATAACATCGGCCCTTGCCATGAGATGTGGCAAAGAAGTGCCACTCTGCAGTAACACCATCAAAGTCTTCTGCATAGAAAATGGTGTTGGAGAAGTTCTTTCTATTATTGTATTGAGACGCAGCTCCATCCGAGAAATAGATGATGTGGTGACTGAAGAGGCATGTTGTCACGCAGAAATGCTATCAGGTGACACTGGTAGCAATGCTTGTGTCATTGAGTTGGAGATAACAACAAAGGTTTTGTGCTTGACTACTCCTTCTCCTCGATAGTACGCAACAAATGGATGTATGGTTGCTTGGTCATTCATCCAGTGATAGCCCTGTGCAGCATCTTGCACAACAAATTAGTATTTCTCTGCAACATCACCAGTGACTATCACCTCTCCTTCAACCAACTGACTTTTCTTGTCTTTCAAGAAAGCTGTCTGCTGTTTCGCGATAAAATCATGACGTTTTAAGACCTCAACACTGTCCATCAAACAAACACATCTGTTTGTTTTACAACCGTGTCCAGTCTTGTTCAGTGAACTGAGACCTATGTAATTTAATTGATGGCTAGATCATCAAGTGCGGCATGTAGACTATCTTTCAAATGATCCTGTGTGGGACAGTAGTCACACTTCCCATGGAAACATGAATTATACATACCTGGTACTTGCATATTTAGTATAAGTAAATTCATAGACTGGATAATTGCAGTGATAGCATAACAAAATTAAGTGAGAATATGCAAGCACACATTGGTTCACAGAATGATACACATTTAGCGATTTTTTTAATGTGTATTATTTTGATCATATCTTAAAAACCCTAAGAGTGCCCACTCTGATTTTCTCAGGAAATTTTAGTTACATACTGTCCTATATAATGAATCTGTTTTTAGTCCAATCGGTTTGGAGGTTTTTTCACAGGGGGGTCACAGGTCACCAAAATGGCATGTATTTAGAAAATAATTTTTTTAATATTCTGATTCCATGTCCACTAGATGCAGTTAAATGAGACCTTTCCAGAAATGTAAGATTTATTAGTCTAGCACTATTATTACTGAAGTTATGGGTCAGAGAGTGGTACAAAATGGCGATCAAATTCCGTTTTTTTTTTACAAATTTGCTAGCACTGAGAATGGTCACTGCCAGGGTACTTGTCGTCCTGGTGGTTCTTTTACATCCCAAATTGAGACGGGACCAACATTGACGTGATCTCCAAGTCACGAGGGATACACAGTCCCAAATATTGAGTGCCAGGTTTTTACACCAAATGTCATGCCTGCCCAGTCTGGGTTTCGAGCTCAAAGCGCTGGCATGCCAAGCAGATGTGCTAACCACTACACTAGCCGCGCTCCCGATGATAGGGGCCTAAGGCAGTTGTGTAAAAACCTGGACCTACCTCAATTTTGTGATCATAAGTTGCCATAACTACACATTTGCTTAAATTTTATGGATTAGAGATCATTAGTGAGTTAGCACCACCATTGAACATAATTACCGCACTGTGCACTGAAATGATCAATATAGCACCGTATGTTGATGCAAACTGGCACTCTAATAATGCTTCAGAATGCACCTCTGCCTGAATGCACCAGTCGCAATGCACCAACTACCTAGTCGCAATGCTCCGAGTCCAACTGCGTGGTTGCAATGTCCCAACCGCCTGGTCGCAATGCTCCAATGGGGTGGTCGCAATGCAACACTTTTGGTCGCAGTGCCCCACTCTGGTGATAACAACCCGGTCACAATGGTTTAGCGCAATGCACGTCTTAATTATGGTATATATATATAGTATAAAACATACTAGTTTCCTGGCCGATACTTAAAGAAGCCGACTTACCCGGCGTTGCCCGGGTAAGTCGGCTTCTTTAAGTATCGGCCACGCGACTGCGTATATTACTATATATATATATATATATACACACACACATATATATATGTACATGGACTTTGCTTGAAATTTAAACTACGTTATACTGTTAGTAGTGGGTGTCATAGTTCAAATATATACAAATTATTGTGAATTAGGTGATAATAGAACGGAACTTGGTAAATATGTAGAATAGTTTGTCGTTATGTAGTAGTAGTTTTTTATAAAGACCTCCATGATGTATACATATATATTAATAATGTTATTATTATTAGTAGATCGTTGCATGTGTTTGACCTGATTCGTTCACTACACATAAAACATAAGAACACTGATGGATTGTTTTCCCTTGTAAAGTTACACTGTTAAATTCTACACACACAACACGTCTGAAAAGATGTAGTCAGTAATCAGGATGACAATTTTATTAATTAAACATATATACATCCGTAGGCCGTATTGTCACCTTCGTGACTATATGAAATGTTCCTACAATGTAGAGCACATTAAAAAAATATTTTGTGATATTCAGTGTTTACACAAACCGTGACTACTCTACACTACACACATTCTTAAAGAAGAGTATCAACAAATATTTGTGCTACGCTACTTAATTGAACATTAGTTACTATTATTGTTGTTACATCTTAGATCTATTATAACAACTTAATTCACACGCTACACGTGGAATTATTATTATATTGTTTTCACAGTTATTCTGAGGTTGACCAGTTCACTAAATAAGTACTTATTTTATACTAGTTTAAATTAATGAACTGGTTACAGATTTACACAATTCTATATGTCTGTCTGTCTGTCTATATGTCTATAGATATATATATATTTCCTTGCTATCCAGAATGTAACGTAAGACAATATACTAACACAAATCTGACATGCAAGATCTGCTCAGTTCCTCACTTTTATTCAAACCATTCAAGGAGAACTTAGTAGGAACTGGATTACCCAGGTAGGCCTGGTCATCAAAGTCAAACTGAAGCCAACATCAGCTAAATGCCTCTAATGTTGGAAGCAAGGGTATAAGCCAATTGCTATGGCCTCCAAATCAAAGAACACACAACATGCAACAATCTGCTGAATAGAGCGAAGCAGGAGTAGAGAAGCCAATTACACAAGCCTCTAAATATTATTGACACGCACCACTATCATCAGTGTTGTTGTTGTCAGCCTGTCACATTAAAATTCAAACAACATAATTTCAGTGTAATTTAATAACAACTGTCTACACTTGTATAAGAAGATAAAACCTGTTATTTCTAGAAAATCAAAACGAAAACTTCATTTTACATCGTAAAACATACGTACAAATGATAAATTCAAATAGAAAAATATTTGTTTTTAAATTATAATAAATAATACAAAATGTGAACATGCATTAAAACATAAAACACACAACTACGATATATATATATATATATCGAAAATAGTATATATATACCTTTAATATTTTATTTTATATCATGTGTATTATCTACACACACACATATAATACATATACGATATCAATCATAACATAATAAAGGTATATATATATAGTCCCCCCCCGTCTTCAACCCGCTGTCCAAGCCAACATAAATTAGATGTCGTTGATGTCCAAAGCTTTATTTCAATGTACTTTGTACAATCTTTTTGGTACAATGCCATTATTCAAACAAACCGACATCAGTAAAACAATGCCAGAGTAGCTAGCCAATTAGTATGGGCACACATCCAAAACAACCAACATAAAAGATCTGCTCAACGCATGAGCAGGATGCTTATTAGGCCATTACTACATGACTTCTACACATCAAAGGACAATGTAATCGATATTTCATGATAGGTTATGTAATACAATCATACATTATGTATACGAAGATAAAACATAGTTTACTTTCAAGGATGTACAGAAAGTCAACGAAAAATGTTATTTCTATATTAATTATCCATTTAATGTTTTAATACATACAATTGTATTATCTATATATGCAAAGGTTTGACAATATTACAATCAGTGAGGCATTGCGACCAAAAGTGGTGCATTGCGACCACCCCTTTGGAGCATTGTGACCAGGCGGTTGGGGCATTGCGACTAGGTTTTGTGCATTCAGGTAGTGGTGCATTCAGGCAGTGGGGCATTCCGACTAACCAACTTACTTACTACTTAGTCGCTATAATTTTAAACATAAATTATGCCTACGTCCAGGGATGATGTTGAATGATGGAATTAACCAATAGGTATCAAATTTAGACAAAAATGTAGTTACGACGGTGAAATCGAGGTGAGTCCAGGTTCGACAAGTGCCGAGGCTAGAACTCTAGCCTAGGAGCTAATCGCAACATGCCCTCCACGGCTCCATTCCACTGTCTCCAGCCAGAATCAGTATCGACACACCGTCGCGGTGACTCCAATTGCCACAGCGCTATTATATTTACCTATCTGCTATCTGTTGTATTTCCACCTTCTTCTCCGATGACAATAGAATGGTAACATAATGCCTAATTATTCCTACAAGGAATGTAATCAAAACTATGGGTAAAAATACCCAAACTCTAATGTCCGAATCCAGCAACAGTTCAGCCATTTTGTTCGATACGAATCTCCTGCCTTCTAGCGGATAAGTATAAATAAGCATTAGTTCGACATTGATCCAAAAGAGGGCTGTAAGTAACTTGTACCGGAAGTAGGAAACTCCAGGGGATTTCCTCAAAATATTGGGAGCATGGTTTCCCAAGACATACCCGAAAAGGTGCTTCGTTACGAAAAATTCGTTAACGAAACATTAAAAGAGGATTTAAGGTAGGTGAATGTTCCAGTTTCGTAGACAGTACACATAGGATACATATGTGTCGACGTTGATAACTTGATATAATTGATTTGTGTATTATTTTTGAAAAAATAAACAAAATGTCCCTCACACTGTGTCTGTGACTGTGTGAGTCAGTGTGACACTCACACTCACGCTCACACTGTCGCTGACAGTCACAGTGTCAGTGACCAAAGGCACAAACATGTGCGTTAACATCATGATAGAAGCAACGTATCGGTGTCATCTATCACAATATATGTAACTGGCTCTATTTTTTCTGACTACGATTTGTCTAGTCAGAGCCAGAGGTAACACATGTGAATGATATGAGTAAACTGATTCTAGAGACGCTGTCGCGCTTACATTTATCCGGCCATAAATAATATCCGGGTGACGTTTCTGTGCGTGCGCGTATCTAGGGGAATGTATTTAGTACCAACTACGACTGTCGCTTTTTTATTTATCCAGGCGTTATTTATGTTTATATATATATATATATATTTAAATATAATATGTCTATATATATACATAAATTATAAAATGCTTGCTCCCCACAGACATAAACAATTTCTGTCATAAAACAGTTTCCTCTCCACGCACACGTGACTTACTCTTATACTTGGTCACAAATATGAAACAGCAAATTACAATTATGTTCTATGACGCTCGTATTACGACAACAAACGAACATATTTAACTACTGGATATTATTTATCATTACGTGATCTGCTGGTGCCAAATATTATGCCTTACATATGCACATAAACATCACCTGGATAAAATTTAATGCCCGGATAAATGTAAGCGCGACAAGGCACCGCAGACTGTGTGGCTATGTCCTGACTTACCAAGTAAACTACTGACTGGTATCGATATACATGGCATGCATCACACAGCCTTAACCTTTCTTAATGATGTCAAAGATACTACATTATTAGCCCATTATTATTATACATAGTCTTTGATTACGTTAACATTTGCTGAAGTTGTTGCAGAGACTGCATTGTCTCATGTAAGAGCTTAATATTATTTATAGTCTTTCTGCACTGTCACCACGCTAACAATATTGCTACAAAGTCATAAGGTCATGACTATGGCAGATACGGATTCACACACCCGTTTTCAACATAAATGGCCATTTTTTTCTTCACTAATAATAATATCCATTGCATGTCTATCATATTACTCAGCTATAAATGTGGCAGGAATTAAGAGTGAATTTTGTTGCAGTACTGTATGTAATTACAATGTGCTGAAATGTGAAATAAGGAGTGCTGTAATCCAAGATATCTAGCCAAAAGAAATACTTTCAACAATTTCAACATTTATTTTCCCAGACATTAATTTATAAACTGTGTACAAGCATTGAAATTGGCTGCTAACATGTTGAGTTTTTTTTATAGAAATCGTGTCTTGGCATTGAAATAGGGCTAGCATGTTGAGTCGATTGTCTTTGTTGTAGGAAAGTTTTAGATCAACGCGATGAAGTTTATGCTGACTTGTCTGAACTTCTTCAATTGAAGAATGTCATTGAAAGACTACAGGCAAGTGACATCATATTTCAGACTAGAGTGTCTTCCTGTATGAATAAACAAAGTATCACTGTATTCATATAAGAAGATACAGGTAATAAATTGTAGCAATAACAACCTAAGTACCTGTGCTAAATACAGTAAATGACTACATATAGTAGTTTATAGCTGTTTATAATAGACTAACATAAAATGTGTTGAGTTTATTGTACTTGTACAAATCAAAATAATGTATCTGGGTATTTTCTTTATAATTATAATACAGTATGGTGTATTGTCTTTATTGTATAATTCAATAGGGACCTCGCTGTTACACTCACCCTTGGGACTGGACCAAAATGACTTTAATAGTGAGGCAAGTGTATCATGGGACTAATTTCTTAAATTTCACGCCAGGATATTGAGGATAATGTTTTTGTCTTTTCTAGGAGACTCCAAAAAAGACTAGTCTAAAGACAAAGATTGACCTAGGATGTAACTTCTACGTACAAGCCAAAGTGTCAGTATATTTGGAAAGTATCTTACATGTCTCTACATAACATAATTAGCTAATGTTATGTAACCACGATACCTTCATCAGTTTTTAGTCCTTTGGCCGAAAGTCCAAGGGACTATTGCCATCATTCTGCGTCCGCTGTCCACCGTTAGCTGCTGTATCTCAGAAACCGTTCAGCAACTTTTTCTCTAATTTTGCATATACATATCTTAGGGCACTGCCGCTATGCACGAGAAATCTGTATTTGATTGAATCATTTTAACAGCTCCCTAGGGCCTACAAGGACCCCAAAACTGGTAAAAATGTAACATTTTGTCTATTTTTTCAAAAACTGTTCAGCAATTTTTTTTCTAATTTTGCATAGATCTATCTTAGGGTGCTGCCACTATATACAAGAAATCTGTATTTGATTTAATCATTCTAAGGGCACCTAAGGGGCCCCCAAATTGCAAGCGTTTTACATTATCTAGTAATGTGGTTTTGGGAAGGGCCCTTGAGACCACCCCCAACAGTAGATTTTGTTTAATGTGCCAGAAAGCCAGCAGCATGACTAAACTCTGCAGCCTAGTACTCCTGTTCCATTGAGACCTTGACTAATCTTTAATTGGTCACAGGGTACAGGCAGAGTAGACACACTTGACCCCTGTTAGACTGAACAGTTGCCTAAAATTTGTAAACTATCTTCAAAACTATTGGTTTTCTATAATTGCAAGTTATGTTTATTTTGATGTTCATTTAATTATTATAAAATGGTGTGACTGTGGTGTCTATTGGTTAAAGATATATTGTCTGTAGAAACCTGTAGGTGACAAACATAGAAAATTAATATTCTGTCACCTGTAGGTGACAAACATAGAAAATTAATATTCTGTCACCTGTAGGTGACAAACATAGAAAATTAATATTCTGGACAACTATAGAGTGAAATATCCTACACTTTATTGATATCAAATGCATTCTACTGTTCTGTTTACGCTTGCCATGCCTTGTGTAGACATGGTACTGTGTAAATCAATTGTATCAATATAGACTAATAATTACAGATTCACAATATAGTTGACACCTGAAACAACCAAATGTCAACCATTAGAAGAGTTGACATAGTTCCACTATACACAAGCAAGAAATCTGTATTTGTTTGAATCATTCTAGCGTCATCAGCATATGGTAGAACATACATTTTCTACGTCATCATCACTAAGGTTGTTGTAAATTTCACCAGCTGCCATGTCAAGTCCATTATAATTGTGACTAACAGTGTTCAAAATGATTCAGGTAAATAGCAAATAACAAAGGACACAAGTTTTCTCCTTGCCATACCTCTACATCACACGAGAAGAAGGCTGACACAGCCTGGCCCTGATTTATACATGATTTAGCATTTTTGTACATGTTGTATACAACTTTCAACACATTACCATTAATACCGCATGAAATTATCTTAGACCACGGTGAGGACCGGTCTACTAAATCAAATGCTTTCTTATAATCGATGAAGGCACAATAAAGCCTTTTGCGTCGAGACAAATACAATTAAACCGATACCCCTATCTGAACACTGCCTGTTCTTCACCTATTACATTCGCTTTGTTTAGGTATGTGGTCAGTCTGGTGTTCTGAACAATTACTAAGGATTAATGAACACTTGCAAAATGTCACCCACTTGGCAGGTTTAATTGATCTATTCAGCAATGAGGACATTGCTTAGGCCTCACTCTGGACACTGTCACTCAGTGTTGTGTATTGTCTTAGTTGGTGCATTGAGCTAATCTACTTGACCATGAATCATTGGTGGCTCTGGTTGTGTATTACCCTGTGAGTAATCTGTAATTGGTCACTGGCAGTAGCTAGCATTAAGCCACTAGACCCCTGTTAAATTGGGTTTTAAACTGTGTCAAACAGTGAGTCTACCTTTTGCTCTCTAATAATCTGTCCTCTTGTGTATCATTGCAACATAACATACATATTACATACTGTGTGCCACATTTGAATGTTGTGCATATAATATTTCCATGCACTGGCATGGTATAATAAACTGGATAGAACAATGGCTGATTGACAGAAGACAACGTGTAGTAGTTGATGGGGAGGCTACAAACTGGAAATCGGTATTGAGTGGGGTACCACAGGGATCAGTATTAGGTCCTATATTATTCTTAATATACATCAACGATTTGGATGATGAAATAACAAGCAAGGTGTTGAAATTTGCGGATGATACAAAAGTGTTTAGAAGGATTAAAAGTGATGGAGATAGACAGCATTTACAAGATGATCTTGACAGGTTGATCAAATGGTCTGAAAAGTGGCAAATGATGTTCAATTTTGGGAAATGTAAATGCCTCCACATAGGACATGGGAACGAAGAGGTAGAATATACAATGGGGGGTACTGTAGTAAGTACTACTGTAAAAGAAAAGGACTTAGGGTTAACCGTTAGTGCTGATATGAAGATTTCAGAGCAGTGCGGAATTGCAGCTTCAAAGGGAAATCAAATCCTTGGATTAATTAGGCGAAACATAACGTATAAGGAAAAAGAGCTAATAATACCGCTGGACAAAACAATAGTTAGGCCTCATTTAGAATATTGTATTCAAGCGTGGAGGCCATATCGCAGGAAGGACATAGATATGCTAGAAAGAGTGCAGAGGAGAGCAACTAAAATGATACCAAATCTGAGGGATCTTAGTTATGAAATACGCCTAAAAAATGCGGTTTAACAACACTAGAGACCAGGAGATTGAGAGGAGATCAAATAGAAGTGTTTAAAATATTGAAGGGTTATGAAAATATTGATAGAAATATGTTTTTCTCAGTTAAGAAAGATAGAAGGACTAGAGGACATGATCTTGCATTAGCAAAGGAGCAGAGTAAATTGGATATAAAAAAGTTTTCATTTTCACAAAGGACTGTAAATGAATGGAACAGATTACCTGCTGATTGTGTGGGTGCTAGTAGCGTGAATATGTTTAAAAATAAAATTGACACATACCTCAGACGGGCGGGATACACATAGATAAAAAGGTCGGACTCTCGATAAGCCAAGGGCTTCCTTGTCCACCTGCTACCTAGAGTTAATTCTCTGGGTGGCAATCTTGTTCAATCTTGTCATGCAAACCATTTGCATATATAATGTAAAACTTCAACAGCCGTTTTCTTCATGTTCACTTTTTGACTCCTACCATGTTCAATGCTCCATAACTTCGCCAATTTTTTTAGCAGTCATAATTTTTGAAACCGTGTAAAGGACCCTACCAAACCTTTACAAGGATGTAAGAAAACAATGTTAAAATTTTTCTGACTTATCACTCATTTGGTCAGCCAGGGTCACATATAGACGTATTAGTCCAAAGGATTTCAGGGCCACTTGGCAAATTTTTTTATTTTACACATTTGTAGTTGAGTTTGAAATGCAACAATGTATAACTATAGTATTCGTCTGCAATTCTAAAATAAGTTTTACAATTAAATTTTATTTAAGTTACAAATGCTTGCCAGTTTAAAATTACAGCTATCATAACAGCTATATTATAACTGGTCATATTCGAATTAGCTATATTGCTAGCAACACATACCATCTAATATTCTTGGCTTGGTACTATCGATCAGCGCTACCTTAATTTAATTATATACAATGTACATAATAATGAACTAACAAAATGATACACTAGATAATATTTGCTTTTTATTTTTTCAGCAATGATCCATCAATGATCTTTGTCTCTGTTGGTTTTGGGTTCTTCGTGGAGTTTACTCTCACTGAGACTCTGCGTTTTATTGGGAAGAAGACGGAACACTTGACTGGGATCAGTGATTCACTCACACGTGATGCTTCAAGGATTAAAGCACACATCAAACTTGTACTTGAGGTAACCAGGCTCTGTGAAATATGTGTATAAATTTATTGAAAAAAACAAAATCCTAAACACACATAAACAATAGTAGTTTGCATAATTTTCTTACTGAAAATGTAATAACTTGAATGTGTACTTTCACACAGGAAATAGGTACGGCTTGTTTTTTAAGTTCACACAAAACATAATAATAAATATAATAGCATGTGCATTTAATTTCAAGGAGAACATTGTGTGTTATTCCAGAAGTACTTGTAGTTCTTTTGGGACCTATATTTACGACTTAATCTACAATTTCTCAAAGAGTTTAGCTGTCAACCTGTTTGCATGGAAGTAATGAGACACAAGTAAAAACATGACAGTTGTTTGTAATTTATATCATGACTTCTAATTAATTTTGTGTATAATACAATTGATTACAACTATTTTCCCTTAACACATAGTTACACTTGTTCAATGATGATTCTGTCACTGCATGTTTTCTATTTACCATTTTTTCTCAAACACATTGTTTTGTTTAGGTTCAAATGCTATGTTATCCCTAGTGTTCCCTACAGTATGTATGTCTGTAATACCTGGTAGTATACTTACTATAATAACAATGTGTTCTGTACCAACACTGTCCCATTTATCACCAGTGACTTCTTTTGTATAATGTTGTGTTCACTTTCTCTCAATTCCAGGGTTTGAGGGAAATCCAGATGATTGACAAGAGACTAGATACAGAACGCCAAAGAGATATTTTACTGCAATGAAATAATCTTAAGCACAGCAGACCTGCCAGTTGTGTGTGACAAATATGATGATGTGTTCTTGTTGCCATAACACATCTATCAAGACTGCGACACTTTGATGGTGTTTACTTACACTTAGAAGCTCCCGCATCGTCTGACGCATGAGTCAGTCAACGCTCTCCAATTGGATCAGTCAGCAGTCAGCATTTTGACGTCCCTCCAGCTCCTGTTCACTTGATGGTGTTGACTGGTGAAATTTGTTTCCACGCCGTAACTTCTGCTTATTATAACCTGAGTAGAGGCACTTTCCAAAGGGTCTATGGGTGGGAGGGGGCGGTCGCATGGGCCCATTATAAAAGGTATGCGGGCATGCTAAATTCCTAAGGTCTGGGGGGCACATGTCCCCCCAGACTCCTCTGGATCCACCTGTGGTTTGCGTGTGTGTGTGTGTGTGTGTGTGTGTGTGTGTGTGTGTGTGTGTGTGTGTGTGTGTGTGTGTGTGTGTGTGTGTGTGTTACTAATACAGTCACTTTGTAAGAAATAATTGCATCTTCTTTGAAGCCCAGTCACTTCTTTCTATCCTCTTTCATTGTCTTGAACCATTGGCCTTTGACCTACCAATTGGCAATACATTTCAGAAAACATTAACGATTGTTGTTTATAGTTATTTACTTATGTTGTTTTATATGCACTGTTTTTTTCTGGAGGGTTGCTCAATTGTCCAGATGCATGACGTCATCGTGCACGAGTGGTTTGTTGCTCCAAGAATGGATGTAAGATAGTTGTCTTCATAAAACATTTAAGTAGGGTACGCGCGAGTAGATCCCTATATACATTGTTACCATTACGAACTGAAGTTGTTTGGCACCGAAGAGGAGCACACGTCTCAGATGTCACCAGACAGAAGACTGCAGTGATTTGGACACGTTTGCCAAATGCCAAACGAAAATTTCATAAAACAGCTTTCAAAAAGAAAAGAGAAAGTCCGCGGAAGAGGGGGAGTGACCAGTTATACACAAGTAGGCCATGGGCCAGATATGCCCCTCGTGCACCCCCCACAACTCTACCAACCCATGTTTTTTTAAGCTTTGGGGTCCCTTGAAGATGATTTCAAGTGGTAACTGACAAAGTTAGGTCTCGCTACCCATTTCTAACCTATCTTGGATGGTACCCTGAAATATCGTATTTGTCATCAATGTCGCGTGGTATTTAATCACCCACACCACAATCGTCATTGTAAAGTCATATGTGTCTCAGTGTGTACTTATAATATGTCAAATTGGAATGTTTTCATCTGCTGACCATTATAATATCATTCACTAGATATTTCCTATTACGGCATGTGCCCTAATTAGCATAGACTAATTATAGGGCCTACCCTATTCTCACTCGTGACCGCATAGATGTTATCATTATTTTTGTCAAATATATAAATTGCCCTTGATCCCAGATCAAAATAATAATGCATAACACTCTGCAGCATCATATCTTTCATGTGATACCAGAATAGTTTTTCTGTCATTACAAAAGGATTACATATGATGCATCAAATATAACCGTAGTGTCGCGGATCAAGAGGCGTAACGCAAAGATAACCATGGATAGTCATGACTGGCACACATGTCAAAACTGTATACATTATGTGTGTGTTTTCAAGTGTACAGTTACGCCAGATTAATTTCTGATGCATAAAACAAAGCACTACATATTTCATATAATGTATGTTAGCATAATATGGTATTCAAAACTTGATCTTGGCGTATGCATGAAGGCGTACCCGCTGGTTTGGAACATGGCTGAAAAGTATGAAAAGCACATTATCCTCATTGGCACCTTCCACCTTGTCTGTGCCTATATGAAGATGGTTGGGAAAAAATGGCTGGTTCAGGTTTGGCGGATATCCTTCTAGAAGCGGGTTTGATGAGAGGAGGTTCTCTGGCTGGGGTGATGTCTGGGAAACACTACAACAGAGCTTTGCATTGCCATGAGATCATGTCTGGAAAGGTTGTTGATTGAAGAGTATCTCAAGGAGCAGAATGATGAAATTCTCTTGCCTTATCTCTCTGATGAGTCGATCAAGAAGATACATTCCTTCATGGAAACTGTTAGCGCAGACACTCAGGATGCTGTGTCACCAGCCTGACACAGAAGTGTGAAGAGTTCCGAGAGAAAGTACGGTCAGGCCACCTGGGGAAGACTGCACAACTATTGGGTGTCCTTTATGGATCATATCCATATAATCCTGTCACTCCTCGAACTATGTCTTCCTGTATGCCCAATCTAAGAGTAAAATGTCGCCACTTTTCTTCAGTTTTGGAGGATAAAATTATGCACGCTACCGCACCTTCTTCGCTGTATTCCTTGCCAATATTGAGGTCTCTCACCCTGGTGCAGCAAATCTCATCCAGAAAGGAGCTTTCAGTGTAGCCCGCTCCTTCATCCCTGGTAACCGTTGCGCTGTTGATAAAACCATGGAAGAAACATTCATACGGCATGCCAAGTGCCATGGTGGTGCAGGAACAAGTGCTGCATGAGTGTCTGGTCTGCTCACCAACTACCAAGCATATCAGCGATGGTCAGAACAACACATGTCAGGTGGATGCAACTCTTGGAATGGCTGGCATGGCTGACAGCAGTGAAGGCTACAAACACCGTGATGTCCGCGCCACAGAGATCCAGAAAGGAGAACGTTTGGTGATGAAGGCAAATGAGACTGTCGAGTGTTTCGTGAACCCCTTTGCTGTGGACACAAAGGACAAAGTGAAGTCACAGAACCGAGGACTGCAGCTTGATCAGAAGCAACTGATGACGTACCCATTAACTCCTGTATTGCCACATCCGACAGGTACCTTGTTAAGACTGATAAGGAAGGCAAAGACATTCCAGTTTCTAACGAAAGAATGCACTGATGCTGATGTACCACCTGCAGCCGAAACACTGACAGTTCATGATGGGAATGCATGCTTCTACTATTTGAAAGATGTACCAGGAAACTTTAGCCAGATTTGTGCCAAGGTCTTCGACATCACCGGGAAGACGGGAGATGCTGTTTTCGGCACTGACCAATACTTCCCTGATTTTGTCAACTCCATGGAGAGACAACGCCGTGGCACTGGAGAGAAGCTGATTCTGAAAGGAGAGGTAATCAAGAGGCTACCTGGTTGGAAATCATTCTTGTCCAGTGGTGAAAACAAGTGTCAGTTCATCAAACTGCGTCTGAAGCTGTGGCGGAGTGATGGATACGCATCAAAACTGCAAGGAAGACAAGTGATCTTCATATGTGAGGGGAATGCCACTCCGCTGACTTTCAATGATGGCCGGACGACAGTAACCTATGAACTGCCCCTTCTGAAGTCATCACAGGAGGAAACTGACTCAAGAGTTAATTACGCGAGGAGTAGGAATTACCGATTCGTTCGTGTGGACAGACCATATTTTACATCTTCTTCGTTCTTCTGCACTATGGTGCATCAATTGGAAACATCACCATCTTGTTTGACAGTGGTGTAGGAAATAAGCAAAGATTGACTAATGTCAGCAAACTAGCAGTTGATCTCGGCCAAGACAAGTGTACGGCTTTGATGGTTCTGCATGCTTTCAGTGGATGTGACAGCACTAGTGCTTTCCGAGGGATTGGCAAACTCAAACCAGTGAACATTCTACTGAAGATTCCTAAATACATTCATGTACTCAGGAAGCTGGGAGATACATGAGACGTACCTGAAGAAAGGATTGATGAGCTGGACAGCTTCACTTGTGGTGTGTATGGTAGAGCATCAAAGGTGTCAAAAGTTGATGACTTCAGGCTAATTCGTATCAATGAGCTGTGTGCCAAGGATAACCGTGTTATTCCTTCAGGTAATATTGACATGGCTAATCTACCACCATAAAAGCGCCGTCTCACTCAGCATGTCAGAAAAGTCAACTATCATGTTGGCATATGGAAGAAAGCACATATTCATGAGCCGTACGTCCCCAAGGTGAGCAGAAACCATGGCTGGAACATCAGTAATGGAAGCATTGAGCCACTCTGGTATAATGGAGATGAGCTGCCACATGAACTACCTGATATAGCTCAGGTAGACCCCGACCACACTGATAGTGATGACGAGTGTCTGATGGGATGGAACAATATGCTGACAGTGACAGTGATTATGAATGAGCACCAAAATGTGACTAATGGAATTGGTTATGTAGCTATCAATGTTTGGCAATGTACCTCATCCTAGCTACTGTATGTCAGTGCATACAATTAAGATGTGAATAACTTTGTGGCATCTAACTACATTTTGTTTTATCAATGTCTAGCATCTAAATGAATGCCATACATATGTAATTCGCTTTAAACTTAATTATCATATTGTGAGATACTGTCTTTCGATTTGTCTGTACTGTTGACATTTGTCACATCTTAATTCACAGTAGTGTAAAAACATGTCACCACATTGACACGTTGACAGTTATTCTGTTTTGCATGTTTTCACATCATAACGTACATATTTATACAGACTCCCTACCACACACACACACACACGCACACAATTTGTGAATAGTAGCGTTCCTTCTTAGTGTAAATCTTTATTTTCACTAAATACCACACACCATTGCCATCACACTAGGCAAAGTCATTACATCTCTACTCCGTACAGCCGAACCTCCCGAGCTAGAAAGTGTATAAGATACTACCTGCCAGCTCTACTCAGAAACATGCCACCTAGAATTACGGAAAAAGTCAATACTCAGCCTTCACGGTTTCTCTTTATATCATCATTATTGTGCTGGATTATGGCGACCTTGTGTATATTCTACCGAATCGCTTCGTATTTCCAAGGTGTGCACCACAGTGAGAGAATACGGATATCAATGACATAAAAGTATCTACCGAATAATGATGTACTATGTTTAATTGACTAATTGCAGTAAATATTCTTTTTGTGTGGGTGGCTCTCTTTTAAACCTTAGTAAGAGTCTCCCGACGTAGATTAACTACTGTAAAATGTGTGTTGCATTGTGTGCTTTTGTTTGTTTATTGTCGAATAAATTGTTCCAATTCTAATATTGATTGCACACAAGCTTATGTGCTCATTTTGTGGAATACAGTTCATTTAACTGGTATTTGCATGTTTATTTTTCGTCCGATTTCCGCCCATTCTTTGCAGTATATTGTTCGCAAAGTCGTATTGACTTGGAAGTCATCGCCGCCGTTCATCCTCACATAACGAGTCTCCTCCTTCGTGAATGGCGGCCACCTGGGCACACTGTCGCCATTCGGGTTTCTGGAACAATCAACAGTCGACAGTTCAGAGACGGCCATTGTTATTGTGTTTGATTCAACGCTTACATATTCTGGAGTTTGTTGGTCAAGTGCACAATATTGGTTCGTGTACGGATTGTTGAACCTTCAATTGATATGAGTTATCTCTTGTTTAATTTCGTTCTGTTCCGATTGCCTCAGTTCACTATGCTATATAAATAGCTGCATGTCGAAAGACAACAAAGTAATTCCAGTGGTATTATTATTAATGAGCAGTTTTCGTACAATATCGTTGAAAGCTTTCGTGTTCGAACTTCTACAAAGTTGGATTATTTTTGTTCTAGGTAGACTTTTCTGTCACAAGGTACAGCAAGCCATATACATTATTTTCCAATAGTTCCTGGGACCTAGTTGTACTGCTGATAGGTAAAAGTGGATTCAGCAAACTGTATGATATTTAGTGAAACCAGCGTCTGTAGCGCGCGTGCGTGCGTGTACCCGCGTTCGAGCTCGCCCGCATGTTTGTGTGTGTCTGTGTGTGTGTGTGCGTGCGTGCGTGCGTGCGTGCGTGCGTGTGTGTATGCGTGCGGTATGTATGCGTACGTTATGTATTTGCATGCGTCCACTATAACAATTGCAAGGACGAACTCACCCATTTTTGGCAAAGTTTGCCCAGTATGACATAACTGTTCGTGCGAACTTCTCTTCCTCTCGAGTGTATCCTCTGGAGGAGTTCATCGCCATCCCAAACACCCACTGCAAGAAAACCAATACAATCAACTTGTAATGTAAATGACAAGATCATAACGTACTGGTAAGTTACATGTAATCCATTATCACCATTTAAATGTCGGCACATATTGACATAAAAATAATACAACTCATATATAGTGCTTAAATCCTCCGTGTTCCGCGATTAGAGGCGGAGCAAACCTACAACTGTTAGGCGAGATATCATGAACAGGGATTTATATTACAACGTTGAATATCTGTAAATTGGTGTGTGTTTATTAAATGTACGTTGTGAGGCAAACAACATTAATACGCCATAGATTGTGTTGCTGCATACAACATGAAGAAGCCTCGCTGAGTGTAGCGGTACCTGTATCTCTGCCCCATGGATGACGCCCATCCACGGCGGCCACACCTCCGTCGACGACCGGTAGGCGAGGTAGTAGAAGTAGGTCGGTGCTGCCGTGTCTGCGAGCGTCGACGCCATTTGCCAGGTGGGACACGTGAAGCTCCTCTCTCCACACACTTCCCCCAGCGCGTCTCTGAAGGCGGCCAGGTCGTTGTCGTCCGCCGGCCGGTAGAGCTGCTTCAGTCGGGCGCGCGTCTCCTCCGCCAGGTCCCACGCAATCACGTCGATCCCCCGTCGGAAGGTCGTCCGGTTCTGAAGACTCGGCCCGTCCTTCGTGAAGCCGTCGAGCACGTAGAGGATCCAGTAGGTGCCCTCGTCCTTGTTCACGCCGAGGATCGACTCCTTGCGCTGGAACTCGCCCGTCTTCAACAGGTTGTGCGGCGTGTCGGTGAGGAAGCGGCCGTCGACTGTCGGAGCCCACGGGAACACCATGAAGTGGGAGTCGACCCACTCCTCCCGCTGGATCACGTCGACGGGCAGGGCGCGCAGACACCGCAACATGGTGTCAGCGTCATCATCACGTGAGCAGTTGACGCGACGCAGGAACGTGCGCGAGCGATGACGCGCTTGCGCTGACGTCATGAAGGACCAATGAGAGTCCGGCGAGCCGCTCTCGAAGATAGTTCGTCGGAAGAGTGACTGACTGCGGGCAGACATTAGGTGGAAACCAACACTTGCCGCTCCTGCACTCTCTCCAAACAGCGTCACGCGGTCTGGGTCGCCGCCAAAGGCTGCGATGTTGTCACGTACCCATTCCAGGGCCATCACCTGGTCTAGCATGCCGAAGTTTCCTGCATTGACACAAGTGTGTGCAGTGTGCATTAATGTATATATATTAAATCGCCATATTTAAAGGAACATAATATTTGTGTGGACACAGCTCTTTGCTCTCTGAAAAGTGACATATACCTCAATATGTTAGCTAAATCTGGGATGTGTTTTAAACTAATAATGAGCAGTGGGAGTGGATCTATAGACGACTCTGTCTGTGCACCACAAACCGTGTGTGGGCCAGTTCGTTATCGGTCGGGTACAAGTCATCGTAAATATCAAGTGTCTTTGTAGTATTCATAGCAACTCTACGATGCGGATATCTGATGTACACATCGCGCTTCAAAGATACATAAAGCTGCGCTTTTGGCTACGACCAACAAACCGCTGACCTTATCGTAAACTGCAGCCGCACGCTTCAGTTGCTTGTACCTACCAAATTGGAAAACGAACTACGTGTTACAGCGCCACTGGACATGTTGTGTGCCCAGTACTGGATGAATAGACAGACGCGATAAAATTGACCTGATGTATCGAGATCAATAGAAATATTTGTATTACGTTTCTACTCACCTTTAATTTTCCCATCGCCTGTACTCAAGAAGCCGAACGTGCCAGAGCGGTAGTTGGGTGCCACCACAATGACGTCACCATGTGCTGCCAGGGCTTTTCCATCGTACAACCACAATGCATTGCTTCCGCTGTAGAACCCGCCGCCGTAAATCCACACCTGTCACGTGACGATACGACGCTGACATCAGATATCGCCACCTACATGCTATTTTCACCAAACCATTACGTTTTTTTTATATACAAATTACAAGTTGTATCCTCTGAGGGCAGTTCCCGCCACCATAGTTATTATAGTGCACTAACAATCACAACAATATATGACGCCAACATTTAATTCGCACATTAAGCTAACGTGTTTAAGTGTACGCTGTATTGTGTTGTTCTCGCTGGATTATTCATTGTATTGTGTTATTCTCAATGAATTACCTTACTATAGTGATGCTGCAACATCTCGGAGTGGGTCTACTTCGGATAAGACGCATGTCTATCCCGGAATATAAGTAATTAATGACTTGACATACTTCGATATTAATCAAATCATATAAATGTACAATCATTTGTATGTGCTATTTGTTGTAATTATTGAGACACATTCAGTGTGTACCATGACAGCCTTCTTGCCGTGAGAGCGCGGCGTCCACACGTTCAGGTAGAGACAGTCTTCTCTCAGTTCGTTTGGGGCGTTCCACATGGCTGACCCGGCGAACGACCCAAACGTCTCGTCGAGGTACTGGATGCACGAGTACTTGTGATCCGTCGCCTCGTACGGGTCTGTGTACGCGACACAACAGTTACTTTTGTTCTTCTGTATCACGTGTATACATGTATCTACCACGCTTCCACACAAATCGTTGTGCTAATATCGATCACAGCTGAATCAACTGTTACTTTGGTCCAGAACAGCTTTTACTTAAATGCATGCATGTGTGCGCATGCATTCACACACGCATGAACAAAGTAACAATTGATTCAGCTGTGATTGCTATTTGGTACAACAATGTTCTATTTTAATACCGACGTAAGCTATGCAAACCTCCCCCCCCCCCGTTCAAAAACACTATGTCTGCGCAGTGACGCCGGAACGAAATTCATATGGGGGGGGGGCTAACGGAGCTCCAGCACCACTGAAACATTCTCGAGAATGTTTGCATAGGTACCAAGTCTACCACGCTGTACTTTGGTCGTAGAAATCACACTTTTTCTTAATTTTGTAGTCATTTCTAGGTCTACTGCTCTAATACCAAGCTCTATACCACCAGACCGTTAACAAATATTTACCAATTTGTAATCCATTATTACTGCCTAACTCTCATTTAACATAGAAAATGCATCAAAATGAGTAAATTTATATATCTGGCCATGGAACTGTTCCCATTCCCGCACGCACTCCTAGCTCCTGCAGTGCAAGGCTCGTGGCGCCAGATCCTCATCTACTGCCACCACGTTGTGAACAGCGGTAAATCTACCGATTTCTGTGCAATATTAGTCTTACTTGGCACCTGTGGTGTTCTTTTAACCTAACGACTAGCTGTACCACAGCGTTTTCGAGGGTGAGTGAAGGGCACCTGTGAAATAGAAACGCTTACGCAATGACACCGTTTATTCTTCACATATAATAATAAATATTTGTTATTTCACCATATTCTACGATTTAGACACCAAATTGAGTATTGATTGTGATGCCAACGCTGATATGTGAAAGTTAACTAACAAGGTTAGGATGCGTTAAATGTGTTGTTATATGCGGCAGCTACGGTCTACGTACCAGACGGTAGTTTGTCGAGCCTCACGGGATCATGGTAGCGCAAGTTACCCACGGGCGGGTGGGCAAATGGTACGCCCAGGTATTCGTTGACCTCTGACCCCTGGGGCGCCTGGGCCACCCGCCCCCGCACGACGCCCGCCATTGTTTTCACTTCCGTCAAATGACGGTCTACAAAAAGAGCGGCTTTCAGTAGACTACATATATTCAACAAAATATCTTACTATAATCGAGCTTATGTATAAAAAAACATTGTCGTGCAGGACATTCATCTCGTGTTTTATGAACCGATTTGCCACAATAACCACATCTGTGGTTATGTATTGAAGTGGTGTTATTTTTGTTTTTATTATATATGGCTGCCATGCGTATGCGTTTTACGAACATAGTTTTGAAGAATCCATATGGGTTCATATTTGAGGTTGAGGAATCCATATGTGGTTCATATATGAATACATATATATTCGCGAGTATGTCATTTTTTGTTGACAGTTGTTTCTGAGCTATATTCTGAACAATAAGATAAAGAGCAGTGCATAAACTGGTGAAGACAAATATGTCATTGGTTAAGATTGGACAACACAAATGTTTACATTTCAAGTTCACGTCAGCGATATGCAAAACATACTCAACATCGTGTTGACAACACATCTTGGGGTTTACTGGCAACTTACGAGTGGACGTTTTTGTGCAGAAACCATAACATGTGTTCACAGCAATAACAGTAGACCGATGTCAAGATCAAGTCAATCACCCACAAAGAATGACGATTGTGCTGTAAGTTTAATAGAAGTCCATAATCCTGGGAGAGGTGGATGGTGACAGGGCCATAATTATATATCAAAGGCATCTAGATGGAGTTGAAAGGTAATGTTTAAACTGGCAATTAACAACTCAACAAAGCATAAATGTACTACAGTCTGGCATACAAACCAACTTTGCTAAATAAATACCATATTTAATATCAACATTTAAACATTTGTGTAATCCAACAATCGCTGAAATTCGCGCATTTATGCAGACTCCGAGTACAAACTTAGTCATGGACAAAACTATGTAATGCAAACGGAATACACTGTTAAGGGCACTTGGAAATATAGTAGAGCAGATAATGCGGACGAAACGACAGAAACACGCGAATTATGACACGGATCACAATCATACTGACTGGCGTACCTAACATAGTACTTCTCATCATTGCAGATTGCTCCATACCTCGACACAAATGTGTGAGCAGTGCATGTAGTGCAATGTGGATGACGCCCAGCAATAATGTGTCATATACATTACATCCCAGTTGGCAACTGTCGGAAATGTATATATTATATGTAGTAGATATTATAATAACATCCTCAAGCAGCCAAAAGAGAACGCAGAATATATAGCCGAACCACTCAGAAGTTGTTTCATTATTTGCTACAATGTACAAGGTCGTTCGTTTCCTGTGGATAGGTAATCATCAGCACCAAAAACCAGATAGTTGTGACCAAAGTCCATAAAGCAACCAACGACCTGCAGTACCTTCATCCATGAACACAAGAGGAGGCGGACATCGGCAGGATTTCCCAAAGTGGATATTCGGTAGTATTTAGTGAAATAAATGAACATTTTGCGATTGAAACCCATTTTTGTCCCAGTGAACCCATGCCATTTTCAACGACCTGTGATATCTGAAACATTAATGTTATGCTATGTCCTGAGTTAATGTGTGACATAGTCTCCAGTTTCCTTGATTGAGGGAAGAAGTTGGCATGGTTAGCATGAACTCCATTCCCCGCTGTTACAGATATATTTCTGGCCCTGTCATCACAATCATAAGAAGTCAACTCATGTACACTAAATGAGCTATAGAGGTTAATCGCCGAATTTACATTAAGACTTTTGCATTTAGCAGGGTGAAAACAAGGGAACAGCTGTTTACCCAGGGATCTGGTACGGCTTGGAATGCCCCACCAACAAACCATGCATTGCATCAACACGTGAGAAGGGCTGTTTGTCAAATTGGTTATGTCATGTCACAAGCTCTTGTGCCAAATCTCCATCTTCCTGGTTTGGGACACTATGGTTGGAACCCTCAGGATATAAACCATGCTGGACTTAAACTCCCAGAGGCACCAATGCAATGCCACGACCCAGTGCAATGTGGTTGCAAATCTAAGTGTAGTCCAATTTAGATATTATGTTTCATGTAAAAGTATGTTGTGAGGTATATTATGGTTGAGAATATAACTGAGTAAAATTTTGCAACAGCCTGAAAGATTGTAATCGTGAAGACACGTACCATAAACCAGGTATGGATTCCTAAACCCAACACACGTTGAGATCATATTCCTAGAACATACGTATGCATGACAGCCATCTTGATATTCTGTGTGGCTATAATTTATTTGATGGTTGTAGTTTATTTACATGTATATTTATTTACACCTGTATTACCGAATTAAACACAACGTATCTGTTTTGTGCTGCACGTAAACTGAATTAAATTAACATATATGATTATATGGATGTCGGGCATCTTGAATTTCAATATGTCTTTCATCTGGGGATATAACATGTGGAAGAAATGGATTACCTAACCCTGAATATGTAGGTATAGACACCAATATCATGTTTCTATTTTGTGTAGAAGCTGAGATATTCGGACAGATGATTTCTATGACAGCCATTTTGTTTTCAGTATGGCCGTCGTATGAGAATAATGCACGACTGGATTCCTTGACCTTTAACAAGATTTAACAAGATTGCCACCCAGAGAGATAACTCTAGGTGGCAGGTGGACAAGGAAGCCCTTTGGCTTATCGAGAGTCCGACCCTTTTATCTATGTGTATCCCGCCCGTCTGAGGTATGTGTCGATTTTATTTTTAAACATATTCACGCTACTAGCACCAACACAATCAGCAGGTAATCTGTTCCATTCATTTACAGTCCTTTGTGAAAATGAAAACTTTCTTATATCCAATTTACTCTGCATCTTTGCTAATGCAAGTTCATGTCCTCTAGTCCTTCTATCTTTCTTAACTGAGAAAAACATATTTCTATCAATATTTTCAT
Source organism: Escarpia spicata (assembly GCA_963995525.1). Lineage (NCBI taxonomy): Eukaryota > Metazoa > Annelida > Polychaeta > Sabellida > Siboglinidae > Escarpia > Escarpia spicata. Next base: position 31,072,836 of record OZ023205.1, read on the forward strand.
AACCCTTCAATATTTTAAACACTTCTATCTGATCTCCTCTCAATCTCCTGGTCTCTAGTGTTGTTAAACCGCATTTTTTAGGCGTATTTCGTAACTAAGATCCCTCAGATTTTGTATCATTTTAGTTGCTCTCCTCTGTACTCTTTCTAGCATATCTATGTCCTTCCTGCGATATGGCCTCCACGCTTGAATACAATATTCTAAATGAGGCCTAACTATTGTTTTGTACAGCGGTATTATTAGCTCTTTTTCCTTATACGTTATGTTTCGCCTAATTAATCCAAGGATTTGATTTCCCTTTGAAGCTGCAATTCCGCACTGCTCTGAAATCTTCATATCAGCACTAACGGTTAACCCTAAGTCCTTTTCTTTTACAGTAGTACTTAGTACAGTACCCCCCATTGTATATTCTACTTCTTCGTTCCCATGTCCTGTGTGGAGGCATTTACATTTCCCAAAATTGAACATCATTTGCCACTTTTCAGACCATTTGATCAACCTGTCAAGATCATCTTGTAAATGCTGTCTATCTCCATCACTTTTAATCCTTCTAAACACTTTTGTATCATCCGCAAATTTCAACACCTTCCTTGTTATTTCATCATCCAAATCGTTGATATATATTAAGAATAATATAGGACCTAATACTGATCCCTGTGGTACCCCACTCAGTACCGATTTCCAGTTTGAAGCCTCCCCATCAACTACTACACGTTGTCTTCTGTCAATCAGCCATTGTTCTATCCAGTTTATTATACCATTTCCTATGCCATGGGCCTTTAGTTTAAGCAGTAATCTTTGATGTGGTACTTTGTCGAACACTTTTTGAAAATCTAAGTAGACGATATCTACTGGTGATCCCTCATCTACCCACTTAGTGATGTCTTCCAAAAAACATAACATATTTGTTAAGCATGACCTCGCTTTTAAAAAACCATGTTGAGATGGGTTTATCAAGTTTTGTTTAACAAGAAAATCCACCATGTGATCTTTAATTAGTCTTTCTAATAATTTACAAATCACTGATGTTAAACTCACTGGTCTATAGTTCTCTGACATGTTTCTCGAACCTTTTTTTAATAACGGTATAATGTTTGCTTCTTTCCATTCTAAAGGAACCACTCCCTCTTCTAATGACAAGTTGAAAACTGTTGCAAGTGGTATGCTAATTTGTTCTACAATTTCCAATAGTAGTTTGGGTGGAATACCATCCACTCCAGGTGATTTATTATCCTTCATAGTCCTTATTTTCTTAGCTACCATTTCCGGGGTTACAATTAATTGTCCTAAATAGTCTGAATCTGCCCCCTTGAACTTAGCCTCTGGTATTGGCAGTGAACTAATATCTTCCCTGGTAAACACTGAACTAAAGTACTCATTCAGGTCTTCTGCCATTAAGAATCCCTCTGATATTATATTTCCAGCACTATCTTCTAGAGGACCGACCTTATCTTGAACTTTCTGTTTGCTTCGAACATACGCATAAAAACTCTTGCTGTCATGTTTTATATTACTAGCTAATTGTTGTTCATAGCTTCTCTTTGAATTTATAATTTCAGCTGTAGCTTGGTTAAGTGTTTCTTTATAACTGTTGTAGTCTTCATCATTTCCAGTACATCTATATGACTTCCACATCTTTTGTTTATACTTAATTTTTCTAATGGCTTCTTTCGATAAGTGTTTCTTTTTGGACCGTTTTCCTTGTTTTTTGAAGGGTACAAATTTATCGACTATGCACTTAATTTCCCTCTTTAATATATTCCAGCATTCTGTTGCCGTCTTATTTTTCAGTGTCTTATTCCAGTCTATCTTTGCTAAATATTTCCTCATGTCCTTATACCTTCCTTTGTGGAAATTTCTCCTGTACTGCTTTTTACTATTCCTTTCTGATTTTACTTTGATGGTAAAATGTATCTGGTTGTGATCGCTACTCCCTAGTGGCTTACATATCTTGACATTGTCAACTAATTCATTCTGTGAGGATAAAACTATGTCTAACACATTCTCACCCCTGGTTGGTTCTAGCACATGTTGAGAAAGGAATGTATCTTGAACTAAAACTAAAAACTTGTGGTCCTCTCTCCCCATACTCTGTAGAGATTTCCATTGTATATGCCCATGGTTAAAATCCCCCATAATAATACAGTCCCGTTTGCTTACTTCCCTTATAGCGTTTTGTATTTTTTCATTCTCTTCTATGCTTATGTTTGGACTTCGATAAACTAACCCAACTGTTAACGTTGAGTTTCCTGTAAGTATGTTACACCAAACAGCTTCTTCGCAATCTGCTTCTCTTTCTAATTTTATTTCATAAGCCTGAATAGATTCTTTAATATATAAAATAACTCCACCTCCCTTTCTTCCTATTCTATCTTTTCTAAACATTACATATCCTGTCAGTCCCAATTCAGCATCTGATATATCGGTGGTAGTCCAGGATTCGGTTATACCTATTATATGAGGGTCAATATCTTCTACCATAATGTTTAGTTCATTTCTTTTGTTTACTATACTCCTTGCATTTAAACAAACACATTTATATCCAGCTTCAGAAGAGTTTTCCGGACTGTTATTTGCTGATTTATTTGTGCTGTCTTTATCTATGCCTCCATTTTCAGGCTTTTCTGTGAGTCCCCCCTGCGAATCTAGTTTAAATAGATGCAACCTGTCCCACTGTCAACAGATTGCAGCAGATTCTCTGAGAAAACTGCTGCCCCCTTTCCACTAAGATGGAGGCCATCTCCCATGTACATATCTTCCCTCCCAACAAAGTATCCCCATAAATCTGTGAATCCTACCCCCTCTTCTTCACACATCTGCTCAGCTAGTGCATTGATCGCCATCCTCTTGCAGTTTCTATACGTTGCCCCCCTTCCTCCCATTACTGGCAAAATTCCTGACAAAATAACCTGCTCGACTCTCGTTTTCTTTAGCTTCCTCACTAACTGTCTATACTTCTGTACTATCGCAGTTGTTCCCCCCCTGTCTGCATTATTTGTTCCTACATGTACCAGTATAGACCCCCCCCTTGCCATGTCCCAATACCTTCTCTACCCTGTCAGTTACATGTTCAATCCTAGCACCCGGTAAACAAACAACGACATCCTTCCCCTCGCTCAGTGTCTTGTCCGTCTTTCTCATAATGGAGTCACCCATAAACACCCTCTCTTTCTTCATTGCCCCTCAATCACTGCCTTAGAATAGCTCCTTCTTCGGTTTGCATCTGTCTGGTTGTTGTCTTTCCCCCCTGTCGTCTTCTCTCCTGTCACATTCTTTTCCGATCCATTCTTTCATGTCGCTTTTTCTCTTGTCACCTTTCCTCCTGTCAGCGTCCCTTTTATCGACTTCTCTTCTATCACATTTGCTCTCACTTCATTTCGTCCCTTCTTCTTTCGTCCCATCTCATTTTCCTCTCTCCTCTCCCGTTCCATCTTCCCTCCCTCCTTCTCTACGGCCGTCTTGAATTTCAATATAGCCGTCATCCTTGGATATTGCACATGACAGAAACGGATTCCTTGTTAATAATTTTTATTTTAGTTAAAGCTACAATACATCATGCCATGCCATTCTGTTTATTCACATCAAGGTTATTTTCCTGTCATATGCGGTTCAAAAATGTTACGGAGATTACACCAATTTGTACCACTATTTCAACCGACACAGTGACAAACGTAGCATACACTAAAGTCTTTCATATTTGCCGCACAGTTGCGTCAGAATGTGTATATATAAAGAAAACCACTTTCATTATTACATGATCTGTCGTATTTTTCTTTGGCAGTAGTAGCAAGGAAAAAAACTCTGGATATCTGCGTAACATAACGTCTACGCTCATGAATATATGGTCACGTATTTTTTAAATACTCCGTATTTGGGGTGTAATATATGCATGCTACCAACATACAGGAACATTTTCGAGGCATTTTGATTGGCATAATCTTTATCCATAACATCTCTAAATCATAAGCCTCCATATCAATCTAGCTCGTATATAATAATACACCGCCGGCTGGTCCGTCACCTCTGTCTTTCCCCTCTAAACAAAACACTTGCATAGTAAGGCTACTATTGTCCATATATTCCTTAAACCAAGTTTTGCTAACACATATAATTGAAACATCGTGTTCTGCAATTTATATTTGCAGTTCGTTCGTATACTTTTCACTGCTTAACGACCTGTCGTTTACGTTAACCAGTGAAGGAAAGCACCATTTGTGTTTTGTCCCCTGAAAGTCCAGAAGCACAGGACCGTGTAGCTTATGAGTTCTCCGTTTGAGAGTCCAATAAATGTTCAATGACCACATTGTTCAAGCCGATTTCCTAGTCACGGGTATGATGCTTCACTTTGTGGCTCCGTTCCCCGCGCTGACGGCACGGCATTTTCTCCACGTGTTTGGCAATGAGGTGGTTTGTTTTGCCCAGCGTGTGTCTTTGACGAGAGCCAGATTTGACAGTAGTCTGTCAACCCCGCTCTGTGACAGGTGCAGTCCGTTCCGCTGGAAAGCAGCGTCGTCGATGGCACCGTTGCGAAAAGTGAAGGTGGCGTCTTTGTCGACGAACGTCTCGCCGACTTCATCGCATGTTGCCTTCACAAGCGAGTTGACGTCAGCCCAGCGTTGCGGGTCGGCTCTGCGCTTCGACGGGAGCATGCTGCTCACCGCGATGGGTAGTGTCACTGCTTTTGTTTTACGTAGGAGCTGTGAGACGTTTTCCTTGACGTTGTCACCGTTAGTACCCATCGCCTCTTGAGTGCCCCAACGATGACGATCTCTTTGGTGTCGATCATTTCGCCGATATCGATGAATGTCGCGCCCGATTTCCTTCGAATTTTGATGGGTTCCACCAGTGGTGTTCTCGACTCTACGTCGCATAGCAAACTGTTCCCCACAAGCAGCGTCACTGCTTGCGGTCGGGATCTCGCGTCGTCGGCGTTGGCAAAGTGACGAGCTACTGGTTTGATCGCAACAGTTTGAGGACCAACGACTCGAGCACCGACGTCTTCTAGAGTAGTCGTTGCACGAGGGTCGGTAATATGCGGCACGACGTGCAGGTCCAGATACCCACGATGTAATTGTCGTCCTCGCCCACGCACTCTCTGGCGCAAATGACATTGCACCAGTTTGTTGTTTTCCTTCCCGCCGTGGATGCAGTTCTTTATGCAATACCCTGTACCTCCAGTTAGTGTCCGTTTTCCCTTTCGAAGCTTTCCGGCGCTCTTTTTTTAGATCTTCTCACCTGCCACGTCACAGGTGGCATCAACAGGCGGTAAGTTTACAGTTAACAGACTAGCATGGCTGTCCATGGCTAATCAAGTGAAACCGGTGAATAGTCAAGCTGCTGTTGTTGCTTTTACCTGCTGGCCACTTACCTGTTAATCACTGGTTGGGCGATAAAATATTAAAATGTCCGGTTGGATAATAAAATCGCTAAAATCACTTACATAAGTTCGTCATGTGTGCGTTACACATTCCCCGTGTAATTCCGAAGTGATACAGACACGCATAATATTAAAACGTACCGACGAAATTACCTAAAACTTGTAGAAATAGACGACTGAAGCTTGAAAACTGTAACTGCGCACAGTATTAGGCCTGATAACTGAACACTTTGAATTTAAAGGTTGGTTCTTACCGCGCGTGTCCTGTGTGAAGACGAAAATAAGGCCACCCGTCAAGGCGGCCAGCGTCAAGAAGATGACGACGACACCGAATCCTGCGTCACCCTTCTTCGAGTCGAGTCCCATGATTGAGCAAGAACGGGATCAGCGCATGAGACGAGTGGCCCCGCGACGACACCGGCGACACGTCGGATACAATGGAGGCCTTTGAGCACGTTGCTATATTTAAATGTTCACACCTTGAATGGAGCCCCTTTGTCCTGACACAGGCAGCCGAAATACTCGTCGCCACTTATTCTGGCAAACGGGGTCATACAATTGTATAATACTGCGTTCCATTGGGCTCGCTTATATCGTATACACGATTAATTGACGAACTGGAAACTTCACGAACTCCTCGAGTTTACCATTTGTAAATTAATGTTATGCAACTGGGTGAAGTAGGAGTTACGAAGTCGTATTCACGGTATACACGAAGTGATTGGAATCTGAATAGCAGGCATTTCTGCATTGCTGTCAAGTGATGCTTTTAGCGACAAACGTAAGTAGTATACTAGGTCTCTCAGCGCGGACGTTGGCACGGTGCGGAGGAAGAGGAAGTGCAATCCCATGTTACGGGATAGGGAAAGTAGTTCCGGTTCCTCCTTCCTGAGCAAATGAGCTCGCCTTATTTGCATACATTGCCTTATTTGGCAGGTGTGGGCGTGACCAGTTAGTTCCCCATGTTAAAAGATAGGGAAGTTATCCCATGTTAGAAGATAGGGATATTTCCCCATGTTAGAAGATAGGGATGTTTCCCGATGTTAGAAAATAGATAAATTTCTCCACCTTAAAAGATAGGGATGTTTCGCCATGTTAGAAGATATGGAAATTTCTCCACCTTAAAATATAAGGATGTTTCCCTATGTTAGAAGATAGGGATGTTTCCCCAGGTTAGAAGATATGGAAATTTCTCCACCTTAAAATATAGGGATGTTTCCCCATGTTAGAAGATAGGGATGTTTCCCCATGTTATAAGATAGGGAAATTTCTCCATGTTAAATGTCAATTCGATTTATCGTACAGATATACGACGACGTTTTGAGTTCGAGGTGCCAATTTACCCCTACTTTTTAGTCTTACAAATCCTCTGTTAAAAGATAGGGGACATTTCTTCACGTTAAAAGATAGCGACGTTTCCCCATATTAGAAGATAGGGAAATTTCACCATGTTAAAAGATAGGCTCGTTTGAGACAAAATATACCGAACAGCATTTGAACCTGTCACACACGAGACTGGTTGGCGCGTAAGTCAAAAGTATAGGTCGGCGTTATAGTGAGTGGCAAATTGCCTGCTAAATTTTATTCTGGAAGTTTGTTGTTGAAGTTGTTGGCGCCTTGTGTGGGTTTTTATTGTATTATTTTATTCCAGAAGGTTCTTTTGTACTTTTTTTGCGTGCATCAAGTGATGCTACTGGAGACGTGTCTGGGCTTGTTTGTTAGCTGCGCGCATGAACCGCACTGTGATTGCGCAATATCATCGTGCGTGGCTATAAAAAAAAACCTGTACTGGAGACGTGTCTGGACTTGTTTGTTTGTCGGCGCCTCGTGTAGGTTTTTCTCGCCCATGTGACCTTAATGTTCGTATATAAGGCCGTGGAGACGATCTGCTTGTCATTCGTCATTCGACATGGCAAGGTACACTCGCAATGAGACAAGACAAGGGTGGTCGTATGCAGAAGCGGTCAGAGGGCCGGAGGCCATCACGGCAAGTGTAGCGGGCTTGACCCCTATCCCTTTTGGCAGTTTTGTCATTGCCTCCCCCCCCCCCCACTACCAACGATGGCCTCGACGGCACCAACTCCCGTGCCTGCAGCCCCAACCCCGGGGCCTGCAGCACCAACACCATCGGCAGAGCCAGCACCATGACTGTCCCTTATGGTAAGCCTTTATTAATATTATATTTCCATTTTATTATTTGTGTGCGTATAATTATCTAGCATTTGTAAAAGCACGACGTCTAATAACAATCCTTCGTACGTTTAGAACGTCGACTGTGGGATTTTGCCGGCGGAATCTACCGTGGCTGTCACGGCGCCCGTTATCCATGCCGTGAAGCAATCACCATCGCGGGCGTCCTTCACATGTCCAGACTGCTGCATGTCTTTCAGCAGGAAAGACAACTTGTGGCTGCCCCAAAAAGGACGGCCGAGGAGGCCCAACTGGATGCGTTGGTGGTGAGTTAAACTTTATATTGTGTTATTATGCATTTTCGCCTAAAACGCCGGCTCCTACCAAATAGGTGGCTCCTTGTGTACTTCCCGTCAAAACGACAGTTTCCCAGACATTCCTGCTAAAAGGCAGATCCCTATGTACTTCCTATCAATCCAGTATCCGTGTGTATATCTTGTATTATTTTACGACGTGGTTATTCTTCCGGCTGCCGTAACCCAGATTCAGGTGGCTATTCTTCCGTGAGTTCCGGTGCGCACGCGCAGTAAGCCTACTCCAGCATAGCATAGCCGCGCATGCGCAGGTTCGACGCAGCGTCTTCACAAAATGGCAGTCAGGAAATTAGCGTTCGTGGGTGTTAACGTCGGTAGAAAACCGCAAAAATCCTGTAGTTTTCCATAGAAAATGTCCTATAGTTTCCTATAGAAAACTGCGCAAAAATCCGTAGTTTTCTATAGAAAATTTCCTATAGTTTTCTATAGGAAATTTCTTATAGTTTTCTATAGGAAACTGCGCAAAAATCCTGTAGTTTTCTATAGAAAATTTTCTATAGTTTTCTATAGAAAAATGCGCAAAAATCCTGTAGTTTTCTATAGAAAATCTATAGTTTTTTTGCTAAGGGATCTCTAATAAATGAACTCAAAATAATTGTAATAAATGAAGAACTCAGAATATTAATAAGTTGTCACTAAATAAAAGTAAAATCTAAATATAAGACCTTCCAACTACCAAACAAACCTACACAGAGCCTATTTCTCAAAATTGAAAATATAAATATTGAGAGAGTGGAAGAAATTAACTTCTTAGGTTTAACTCTAGATACTAACTTAAATTGAAAAAAAAACACTGAAAAATCAAATAAGTTTTCAAAAACTATAGCAGATTAAAACACGTGATACCTTTAGAAATAAAAATTATTTTATATAATGCACTGCTATTATTTCATTTTAATTATTGTATTACGACATGTTATCGCCGCCAGCTGCGGTTACGGCTGCCGTAGCCGGTACAGTACACACGGCACCAAACTTAGTCTTAGCCAACACTCTCTCAAGCACTTGCGATTATGGCACTCTCGGAATGTTAGCGCTGCAAATTGCGGTTACGGCTGCCGTAGTATGTGACAGATTAGTAAACGGTATACGCGCATGCGCACCGGAACTCACGGAAGAGTAGCCACCTGAATCTGGGTTACGGCAGCCGGAAGAATAACTACGTCGATTATTTTATTCTACAAGTTTCACCATTTCAGTAGCGTTATTGAACATCCGGGTATTTTTCTATGTCGGCGTAACTAAAATGTGGTGTTATAATAAGACGTAGACATTCGGTCGCTAATTTGCAACAACCCTAATACCAACATAGCTAATACTATTTTTATACTTTACTGTATTAGTGGTCAAGTCTACAAATTCGTCATTTATTGTTAAAACTTATATTAGACCGTTTCTATCTTTTTGTAATGTAGTGTTTAAATTCATGCTTCTTCGGAAAAAACCTTTCAAGCCTAATTCTATTTACCGAATTATAATTCTGTTTACCGTAAAATTCATAACCTGGCATTGGTAACCGGAAAGGGACACAAATAAATATTCTACTTTGATTATAATCCGATTTCTGTAACTTTTATACTTTACAGGCACTAATTTATAAGTATTACCAAAAATAGATAAGCGAGCGAAAAATGAACAACTGTCAAACACGTTCCAAAAATGCCTTTTTAATGATTGCTAATACCAATACGGTTCGTCGGATCCCAACAATATTGATGTCATTTGAAAGTTTAAGCGTTCTACTATTCAAACATATAAATGGTTTCCTGATAATAATTCCTAAAATTAACCGAAAACGGACCTACAACCGGGCCCGTTCCGGTGTCTTAGACACTGCGAACCATGTTGTTTCGTCGACACAGTTCACCAATCTACCGATTGAGGCACCACTATCTGATTTCATGGTATAAGCTCCACCCACTTTCAAACGGCTGCTAAAATGACATACGTGAAGTAGGCGTGACGTCACAATCACGTATATCAACCAACCAACGTTGTGTGACGTACTTTATTGTGACGTCACGCCGACGTAGAGATATATCGGTTTCGCTGCGATCAAAGCACATTAGTTTCGCCGCGGTTTAAAAGTGGGTGGAGCTTATAACATGAAATCAAGAAATGGTGAAGTGCGCATGTCTTATTAGTGTACTGAGTACCCGCCGCCAACATCGTTCGGAACCGTACAGAACACCGAAAACGGCATGATTGTAGGTCAATTTATCGGTGTTCTTTGAACGGTTACCGGAAAATCTAGATGTCGCTAGAATAACAAAAAGTGCATCCTTTCAAATGATACCAAGATCGTCGGGACAGGACGAGCCGTGAGGGTGCTAGCGACCGTAGAATATCATGTTTTAGACGTGTTCTGAGTTGTTCATTTTTCGCTCGCTTATCTATTTTTGGTATTACCTATATTCCACGCTATGAAAATTCATAACCTGACATTGGTAACTGAAAACGGACACAAATAAACATTATGCTTGATTATGATCATATCACTTTATCTTTTACAGTATGTAGTCTATGACATTATACATATAAGTATAACCTATATTCCACACTATGAATAATACTAAAAAGTAACTGACTACAATGAATAAAGACTGGTTGACTATTTTGTTAGACGCAGATTTTAAACTTACCGACTTGACATCCGAGCAATTGTGTGTTTACTTCCGCTAAAATGGCGGCTCCCACATACTTCTTGTCGACATAATCGATCTCATCCGCTTCCTATCGACATATTGCCTCCATATTCATATCGTACTTGTCGTCTTCCTATTGGGCTTTGGTCACCGTTCTTTTGGACACGTCACTTTTGGTCACATGTTTTCCTTATCATAGAGTCTGTAATATTTAATTATTCTTGTAGAAATTCATCAACGGGCCTTTACCCCCAAAGAGGCAATCGACCCCGACAGCCACGGCGACAGTGCTGGCGGCAGCGACAGCCACTGAGACAGCGCCGGTCCCGACAGCCACTGAGAGAGCGTCGGCGGCCTCACCAGCCAGCCCGTCAGCGCCGACCCCGACTACCCCATCTCCGACACCATCCCCGAAGCGACACTTCGCGTGCTGTATGTGCAACACTACCTTCACGCGGAGAAGGGATTGGCACCGTCACGTAAAGCAGGGGCGCTGCCAAAGAAAACAACACAAGCAGCAGCGGCAGGAACATATTAAAGAGATAATGGTAAATTCATCATGTTTTTTTAATATTTCAGGTGCTACTACAAATGGCATCTCTTTATGTTTTATACACCATTATTAAAAGGCAACTTGCATTTATTTTCAGGTGCCGCCACAAAGCCCATCTCTTTGTATTTTGTATATCATGACTGTGTGTTTATTTCAGCGCCAAGAAAAGGAGCGCATCGCCTCTTCTGCTGCTGACAGTGTTCCGACTACCTCTGCGCCGCCTACGTCGGTGACGGAAGGCACCACGGTGAGTAATCTTTTAAAATGTTAGGTATTATCCCGGACCGCGTCTGCATTTAGTGCAGATACCAACTGAAGAAATTGACTGCCGGGTCATAAAAGATAACTATTCTCCCGTCTAGTTATACGTACCTTTATTGCAGTGTTTTTTTAATCGTGTGTGTTTAATTAGTTGAATACTTTACTACATGTTTCATTATCTGACTTATGAACAACTTTCCTATTTTTTTGTTACTTTTATTAACTTAATTAACGTAATCTAACAAAGCATTTTCTAACCTCAACAAAAGGAAAATTATCCTATGAATTACTATTGGACAATAAACTCCTACTGTATTGTATTGTATTGAATTGAGAACAAAAAAATTATTGTAGAAATCACGAAAATGCCGACGGTCACCGTCATCACCGACCAGGTCGTCAGCGCCTTCGTCACCGACATCATCGCCATCACCGAAAAGGCCGTCACCCCGTCACTCACCCCCAGCCTCTCCATTACTGCTTCAACAAGATCCACTTGTACCACCTCCGGTGGTAGATTCTGTTCCAGATAATTTGTTTAATTTTTAGAGGAGTCAGTGGTCGGCTATTCGAACAGGATATCTTAGGGGGCCCGTCCAGAAAACCTACAACATTCGATTAACAGACACGGACACAACCTCGTTACATCCAACATTGTGGGACATTTGTCATGAACAAACTACCGCCTTCAAAATTAATTTAAGTTTCGGATTTATTTTATTTAACCAGAAAACAAAAGAACATCGTTATTTTCATTCTTTTTAAAATGTTTCTGGTAGGTTTCTGGACGGACCCCCTTTAATGATTAATGCAGATGAGTTTCAGTCGTTTTTAAATTCCTTTGAAGACAAATATATTTTAAGTTGGGCTATTATGCAAAGGCCCGTTTCTCAGTGGATATGCCATTTCTCAGTGGATATGCCATTTGGTGACCAACGTTACTTTCTTTATAAAGATCATACCTGATCATTCTACTGGCTGTGTAGTCCTTCCCTAGTATGTTCTCACATATAAAGGTTTAAATTCGTTGACCTGTGACGTGTCCCGACACGGCAAGCCTTCGTATAAAGATCATCGTTGTTTTTTCCGTGCTCTCGCACTAAGTCGTGGAGCTGGTATTGATCACCTTCAGCCTCATTTTGCCATAGTATATAACATGTACCAAGATGCCATAAACGACGCTCCGTCTATAATGCATTTCTCTGGTTTAAGTTAAGTGATCTATATAAAATTGAAAAGATTTCTCATATCAATATATTGGTTTCTGAATTACTCGATCATCACGACGACGACGACGACGACGACGACGACGACGACGACGACGACGACGACGACGACGACGACGACGACTTGGTAGGGTGTCATTTACTGAGACGTTCAACTTGTAAATTCCTCGATAATTTGAATCTTTTCGAAACACATTTTTCTTATATTCACGATATTAAAACATACTCATGGTCTTTCAAATGTATCAATTGTGGCAAACTTTGGCAAAATCCAATACTCCTTAAAAAGACACCCACAAGGTTGCGAATTAGAGGTCAAGATAATTTTCCCTGGTGGTATTTATCATGAAGAGGGTCCAACAGAGAATAGTGGATTACTGAAGACTCGTGGAAACTGATTGATAAAAGGAAGGCTATGAAGATCAGAAGACCTCAAGCTGCTAGAAACTATCAACAATGGAGATCATCAGATGAGGAATACAGGAAAGTGGACAAGGAAGTAAAAAAGAGGTGTAGGACAGGTAAGAGAAAATGGTTAGAAGAGAAAGGTAAAGAAGCGCAAACAGCAGCTGAAGGGAATGACTCGAAAACGCTGTATAGGATTGTGAAAGAGCTAACTAGCGCAAAAAGCAATTCCAACATACCAATAAAAGCAAAAGATGGCAGAGTGCTTCTAACAAGCGAGGAACAATCCACGAGGTGGATCGAACACTTCCGAGAAATACTTAATCAACCAACACCCGCCACACTCTTCAATTTCGAACACGAACCAAACACAAAAGAGTTCGATGATCGGATCATATTGGGCATATCATGGAGAGAGCACATCGACAATGAAGAAGTGATCAGGAGGGTAGGTCTGGATAGCCTGCGTCACATAATTAATTATCGACGACGGAGACTAGCGGAACATATCCTACGCCTACCAAGAGAGAGAAGAGCACATGTAGCAATGGAGTGGGTGCCTGACGGTGGAAACAGAAGGAGAGGAGGGCCGACTAAGACCTGGCGCAAGACATTTAAAGAAGATCTTGCAGAAATGGAAATTACCTGGAATGAGGCCAAAGAAATTGCGAAAGACCGTAATAGATGGAGAAAGCTCGTCGCCCGATGTCCCGAAAGGAACAGGAGGAACTAAATTTAAGTAAGTATTTATCATGTTTAGGAAACCGTTTTTTTTAAACTTGATGAATTGGGTCTACACGTCGAAGACAAATCCCGGTATTATCCGTTTCGGGCCACATTTGATTTTGAATCTTATTTTGATATTACCAACTTACCGGTAAATACTCCAAAGATCGAATGATTGGCTCGACTCGAAATCCTTGTGTTGGTGTGGCATCCAATGTCCCCGGGTACAAGAAACCACGATGTTTTATTAGTGAGGGTGATCCGAGCCAACTAGTCGACCGTTTTCTAAATTAGCGACACCGCTTCCGAAATTCTAGAAACACGTTATCATTTTGTTTTTGATGAATTAAACAAAACTAAAAGATATTCAATCACGAGAGACTAGAATGCTCGAACCTGGCTTAGACGAACTTCTAGATGACGGGTCATCTTTACCTATTATCTCCGACGAACAAATTTCAAAATTAATTGGTTTGCTTCACGGATTTATTGGATAAAAACTTCATGTTCGTGGTAATGCGTAACAATTTTTTTTTGTAAAACATCGACTTTGAAATGTTTGGACATTATACATTATTTGGCCCCCGCTTTTAGTTACGAAAAATTTCTAAAAGCGTACGGATGTACACAAACTAAAGGTTACTTTCCCTACGAGTAGGTGACTTCGTTAGGTAAACTCGACTGTGAATCCCTTCCTCGAAAGGAAGATTTTCACAGCGATTTTAAAAACGAAGATATTTCTGAAGAAAATTACGCCTACTGCGAACAAATTTGGCGCGATCACAATATGAGAACCTTTCGTGATTTTCTTATTTGGTACAACAATAGAGATGTCGTCCCTTTCCTAGAAGCTATCAAAAACAGTTTTCTTTTTACAAATTGCGCCACATAGACATGTGTAAAGATGGTATTAGCGTTTCCGGTCTAACCATGAGATTTATGTTTGACACATTACCACGTGACATTTATTTTATTTTGTTTAATCAAACGGATTCGGATTTACACGATATGTTAACAAAAACCATCGTAAAGGGCCCGTCAATAATATATCACCGCCATCACGAAGTCGGCGATACACGTCTTCGATCGAGAATCTGAAATAGGCGTCTCAGCTCGCCCCTGTAGTTTTATTGGTGGCTACGATGCGAATGCCTTATATCTTTGGGCTCTTTCACAATATATGCCTGCCGGATGTTATACGCGTTGTAGCCGAGAACATATTTTTAGACCGAAAACGTTAGGTATTTATAGTAAGATGGCACTAGAATGGATAGCTCACGAGAAGAACACAGTCATAAGACATCAATTTAACGGAGAAGAGAAACGCATTGGGGATCGTAGACTTCCCGTTGACGGATGGTGTACCCAGACTCGCACCATTTATCAATTTCACTGTTGCTATTTTCACGGTTGTCCTTGTAACGTGGAGCACACCAGCTCTATCAACGGGAAGTCTATGGCCGATCTCCTATCAGAAACTAAAACGAATACGACGTATTTGCGTAAATATGCCGAGGTCGTCGAAATGTGGGAATGTCAGTGGAAAGAAATTCGAAAAAAATCCGAAGTAAGAAATTTTATAAATTCAAAATTTTCTCACCGTAACCTGAAGTGGGACATAACACAAGATAAAGTTTGGCAAGTAGTTGAAGGTCGCCTATTTGGCATGGCAAAGTGCGACATTTTCGTTCCAGATCATTTTAGAGATTATTTTGGTGAAATGTAACCTATTTTCAAAACCATTGACATTACCCGTGACAACATCGGCCCACTACATGCGAGCTTACGCTGACAAGCACAATACATTATTTACTCCTCGGCGTACCCTAGTGGCTTCGTATATTGGTTAAAAAAATAGTTTAGGTATTCCTTTGTTAAAATGGTATTTGAAACACGCTATCTCACGTTTATCAAGTTTTAGAATACGAACCTAGTCCGTGTTTCAAGTATTTCGCCAATGCCGTCTCGGATGCATGCCGCGAAGGTGACGTGCACCCGGACAAAGCCATTATTGGCGACACAATGAAACTTCTTTGAAATAGTGGCTATGGGAAATGTATAACTAATAAGGATCTCCACAGAAATAATATATTTTGTAATAGTAAAACGGCGAGCCGAGGAATTAACAGTCATCGTTTTCGCCAGCTAGATCCAATTACGGAATCCGTGTACCAATTAACAATGACCAAGAAATCTGTTAACTACGATCTCCCTCTTCAAATTGGTTTTATGGTTTACCAGTATGCAAAATTGAGAATGTTGGAATTGTATTATGATTTCATAGAGTATTACGTCGAGCGCCCTCTCTTCCAATATTGCGAGATGGATACGGATTCCGCATATTTAAGTCTAGCTTTTTCTTGTTTAGACGATTGTGTTGCCACTAATAAACGACAAGAATACTTTACAAACTTGTCCCGATGGTTTCCTGTTGTTTGTTGTGACGCACATGCGTCCGATTATATGACTTGTCGTTTGGAAGGGAAAGAATGGGTGCCTTCGGAACTGTGTTGTGTTGCGCGTGCGCGTCACGACAAAAGGACACCTGGCCTGTTCAAGGTCGGATACGAAGGTAAAGGTTTCATCGGATTGTGTAGCAAAACATATTATTGTTTTGGAGATACGGATAAATTCAGCACGAAAGGTCTAAATAAGAGACACAACGAAATTGACAAAGACACGTTTTTGAAAGTACTTAAAACCAAGAAGAGTGGCGTTGGGAAAAATCGAGGGTTTCGAGTGAGGGATGCTTCAGTTTTTACTTATATTCCAGATAAGAAAACAATTATTTTTATTCCAAACGACCAGTACTAGCCGATGGGATCTCTACCTCCCCGTGTCTGGTATAATAGACACGCAAGTAAATCTTCTCGTGAGCTACCCTCCCCGTGTAACATATAGTCTTTGTGTAACATTCAGTCTCGGTGTAACCGTATGATGTTTATCGACCACTGACTCCTACTTGTCGATTATTAAAGAGTGTACATTTCAAATTTGCATAGGTACACTCGTGAGATAGCCGTGTAATATCCGGTCTTAATGTAACCGTTATGAACTGTTATGTTTATCAACTCCTAGTTGTCAATAGTTAAAGAGTGTATTTATACGCACGTCACTGTTGCATCATTATGATAATGTGCTTTCTCTTTTTAAACGGTGGCACTGGTGAAAATAGTAAAAAAAGTATATCGTATACGTAAATTGTTGCAGATGTCGTGTCGATAAACACAGAGTGTAGCATACTTTCTAACAGTGACTGTGTAACATACGGAGTCGATTTGTATATAGTTGAGGTTAACAAGATTTTATAATAGTGACACTTTCTACGTCTGCCTACCTAACGTAACACTCGTGACCAGGCGAACATTGTATAGCGCTGTACATGGATGGCAACGGACACAGTGAATACTTCTGCTCGTACGGGTTGTCAACAATCGACACCGATCGCGCAGCGCGTTAGGGATAGGGAAGGGAATCAAGATCGGTATGCTTGCAGACATTCTCTGGTGACACGTTATGACTTATAACCAGAAGTTGGCATTGCAGCTGATAGCTGCGTTTTTGGCCGGCGTTGGGCTTACCATTTGTGTATTTTGTAGTAACGTCGTTCCAGGTTCTGTTGTTTTAAGATGTATATGATTTATAAATATTATTATTTTATGCCGATAGATTGGTTGCATTTATATATAAACAAATCTATCGTTCGGGCATCATGTTACACGACCGTCATTGTTCACATTCACAGCCGCAGGCACGGCCTCGAGACGTTATCGTTACTGACCATACCCCTTGACGCTTGGACCAAGGCATAATCGTAAGCTAGGTAGTATGGTAACCAGATAGAATATAGGAAGTGAATGGAATATGAAGTAGATTGCTTAGCTCAAACATCGCCCATCAAGTCGACACAATTATTGTCTGGTACTGGGTATAATTATCGGCGTGTCCTAACTTCGTGCATCGCATAATACCGTGCCAACGTCATATTGGAAATTTTATGTCAATTTGTTCAATTCCATCTGAGTCGGTGCCTGTGGATTAAAGACAAAGTTGTTATTAAAATTACAGCTAGCTGCAGCTGCAATTGTTAATAAACCTGGTTGAAATGTCAAATCATCCGTTATAAGAGTGTTATTTTGGAATATTCACCTACAAAATTGGCAATGAAGAGAAGGTATGACATTGCGTTAATGCAAACGCAAGAGACACCTATTCAATTCGCCAGATAGCTGTCAATTTAATTGTTTAACATATTCACACTGGTAGCATTAACGCAATCATCAGGTATACAATATTCCAAATGTGGCCTAACTATTGCTTTGTACACTGGTACAATTAGCTGTTTCTTCTTATATGTGATATTTCTCCTAATCAGCCCTAGTATTTGGTTACCCTTAGAAGCAGCAATTCCACATTGCTCCGACACTTTCATGTCAGCACTAACTGTTACTCCTAAGTCCTTTTCTTTTACAGTTTTACCTAATATAGTATCCCCCATTATGTATTCTTTGTTCACATTCCCATGTCCTATGCGGATGCATTTACACTTCCCAAAGCTGAATAACATTTGCCATTTTTCAAACCATTTGACCAATTTGGCTAGATCATCATGTAACGTGTGTTTATTTGCATCTGCTTTAACTGTTCTGAACACGTTTGTATCGTCTGCGAATTTCAGTACTTTGCTTGATACATCATCATCCAAATCATTTATATATATATATCAAGAATAATATAGGTCCCAACACCGATCCCTGCGGCACTCCACTCAAAACCGGTTTCCCGTTTGAAATCTCCCCCTCTACTATTACTCTCTGTCTTCTGTCTGTCAACCATCCAACTGATCACACCATCCCCTATACCATTGCCTTTAGTTTAAATAACAATCTTTGATGTGGCACTTTATCAAATGCTTTCTGAAAATCTAAGTAGACAACATCCACTCACTTTGTAATTTCTTCTAAAAAAACATAAGATATTGATTAGACAAGACCTGGCTTTTAGGAACCCATGTTGAGATTCATTTATGTATTTGTTTTACAAGGAATTCCACCACGTGGTCTCTAATAAGCGTTTCTAATAATTTGCTGATAATAACTTATGTTAAGCTCACTGGTCTGTAATTATCTGTCTTGCTCCTCGATCCATTTTTAAATAATGGTGTAATGTTTGCTTCTTTCGATTCTAGTGGAACGATTCCCTCTTTAAGTGACAAGTTAAAGAGTATATAGCAAGTGGTGTACTGGTTTGGTCTACAATTTCCTTAAGCAGTGTTGGTGGTATCCCGTCAACTTAAGGTGATTTGTTTTCTTTCATCAACTGAATTCTCTTTGATAAAAATTCAGGAGTAACAAACAACTGCCCTAATTGATTTGATTCATCCCCCTCAAATTTAGTAAATGGTAATGGCAGTGAACTTATATCTTTTGTGGTAAAACCTGAGCTGAAATACTCGTTCACGGCCTCAGCCATTTGAAACCCATCAGATATTACGTTTCCTGCACTGTTTTCTAGTAGTCTAGTAGCTTATCACGAACCTTTGTCTATTCCTTACATAAGCGTAGAAACTCTTGCTATAAGTTTTGTATATCATTCGCCAATTGTTGCTCAAACGTTCATTTGGATTTTCGAATTTCGATTGTAGCTGGGTTAAGGGCCTCTTTGTAGTTGTCATAGTCTTCTATATTTTCAATATTTATGTAAACACTCCACATAATTTGTTTGTAAACAATCTTTCGTATAGCTTCTTTTGATATGTGTTTCTTCCTAGATCGTTTCCCTTGTTTTTAGGGGAACAAATCTTTCAATAATGCCTTCAATTTCATCTTTCAAAATGGTCCAACATTCTGCTGCTATCTTGTCTACAAACAATTATGCTAAGGTATTAGCATCAACACATAAAATGTAATGATGTTAGCATCAACACGAAACATGCGACGAAATTAGCATCAACGCGTAATATATTAAGGTTTTAACATCAACGTGTAATATGCGACATTGTTAACATAAACACGTAATAAGTTATGATGTTAAAATCAAACTATAACACGACAACGTTGGTTTGAACACGTATCATGTTAGCACCAACGCTAATTCTCCTCGCTCAGTTTACGAACAAGAGTAATATTTTTTGTCATAGAGATGTCCCAATAAAGTAGCGCTTGTAAAACTAATAGGCCATGATTCATTGTCACGTAATTACGTTTTAGTTAGAGAGATCAGAAAACAATAAACACTGCAATTATCCTACATCATTTACACCGTGACAAAGAGGCATTCATTAATATTGTGGAGAAACCATACATTCCCAACATACACATAGTTGGTGTAAATACAGACGTTGCGTAATGTTATGAAGATAGCATGCACTTGCAATAACCTACATACGTATGTACACGCTGTAGAAAGTGCCACTTAGCACATCTATTACATTGGCTATTGCATTATAAACATTTGTACAAACACATGTTAAAACTTAAATATATTTACATTGTCAATAGTTTAAAACCGTGTCATAACGAACATTGATACGTTGACACTGATTATGTTTTGCACATATTCACATCATATGGTACCTATTGATACAAACTCCCTACCATACATATTGACTGAACACACGATTTTACTCTAACTCTGTGGAATATAGGTCATTTCACTGGTATTTGCATGTTTATTTTCCGTCCGATTTCAGCCCATTCTTTGCAGTATTTTGTTCGCAAGGTCGTCTTGACTTGGAAGTCATCGCCGCCGTTCATCCTCACATAACGACTCTCTTCCTTCGTGAACGGCGGCCATTCGGGCACACTGTCGCCATTCGGATTTCTGGAACAACCAAAAGTCGAAATTTCAGAGACGGTCATGGCAACTGGACGCACTGTTGAACCGTCAACTGAGATGAGTTGACATCCTCTGGTGCAATTTCGTTCTGTGTCGACTGCTTCAGTTCATTATGCTATAGAAAGGACTGCATGACGAAAGACAATAAAGTAATTCCAGTGGTATTATTATTATTAATGAAACTACGTATGGGGGCGCGCATGCGTGTGTATGTACGTGAATGTTTGCGTGCGTCCATTGTAACAAATACAAGGACGTACTTACCCATTTTTAGCGAAGTTTGCCCAGTATGACATAACTGTTCTCGCGAACTTCTTTTCCTCTCGAGTGTATCCTCTCAAGGAGTTCATCGCCATCCCAAACACCCACTGCAAGCAAACCAATAAAAACAAAATCAGAACTTAAGTTGTGTAGTTCACCATCACCATTTAAATGTCAACGGATAATAACAATTTCCATAGAACCTAAGTCCTGTAGGAGTCCTGAGTTCAGAGCCGCAACAAACGGAGAATCGTGATTAAGCGTGATAAAGATATAACGTGAACATGACTATGCAGATGTCGTCATAGGTTTGATATTAATGTATTTTAATTAAAGCAATTACCGGAATATTAAAGTACTGAAAATCTGTAAACGGATGTTTGCATGTAAACCGTACGGTGGGAGGCAAATAGTATTTCATTGCTCATCTTATTGTACGCGACATGAAGAAGTCTAGGCTAGTTGAGTGTGTAGACGTACGACCTTGAACCTACCTGTATCTCTGCCCCATGTATGACGCCCATCCACGGCGGCCACACCTCCGTCGACGTCCGGTAGGCGAGGTAGTAGAAGTAGGTCGGTGCTCCCGTGTCTGCGAGTGTCGACGCCATCTGCCAGGTGGGACACGTGAAGCTCCTGTCTCCACACACGTCCCCCAGCGCGTCCCTG
Organism: Escarpia spicata; assembly: GCA_963995525.1. NCBI lineage: Eukaryota > Metazoa > Annelida > Polychaeta > Sabellida > Siboglinidae > Escarpia > Escarpia spicata. The sequence goes on from OZ023205.1 coordinate 31,094,300, forward strand.
AAGGCGGGCAGGTCGCTGTCGTCCGCCGGTCGGTAGAGCTGCTTCAGTCGGGCGCGCGTCTCCTCCGCCAGGTCCCACGCAATCACGTCGATCCCCCGTCGGAAGGTCGTCCGGTTCTGAAGACTCGGCCCGTCCTTCGTGAAGCCGTCGAGCACGTAGAGGATCCAGTAGGTGCCCTCGTCCTTGTTCACGCCGAGGATCGACTCCTTGCGCTGGAACTCGCCCGTCTTCAACAGGTTGTACGGCGTGTCGGTGAGGAAGCGGCCGTCGACTGTCGGAGCCCACGGGAACACCATGAAGTGGGAGTCGACCCACTCCTCCCGCTGGATCACGTCGACGGGCAGCGCGCGCAGACACCGCAACATGGTGTCAGCGTCGTCATCACGTGAGCAGTTGATGCGACGCAGGAACGTGCGCGAGCGATGACGCGCTTGCGCTGACGTCATGAAGGACCAATGTGAGTCCGGCGAACCGCTCTCGAAGATGGTACGTTGGAAGAGTGGCTGACTGCGGGCGGACATCAGGTGGAGACCAGCACTCGACGCTCCGGAACTCTCGCCGAACAGCGTCACGCGGTCTGGGTCGCCGCCAAAGGCTGCGATGTTGTCTCGTACCCATTCCAGGGCCATCACCTGGTCTAGCATGCCGAAGTTTCCTGCATTCACACAAGTCCAGTATTTATTAATGTATAGATTGAACTGTGGGGCCACGACCAACAAACCGTTGACCTCGTCGTCTATAGCAGCCACGAAGATGTAAAATGAACTGTGTGTTACGTCTAAAGTGAACAATCTGCTTAGATAGACTAACTGGACAGTAGGCCTGTCGTGTGCCCAGCATTGGATCATCATCACTATCATCATTGTACAGCCGTAGTGTCCCGTGGTTGGCCGAAGGCCTCAGCATGTCGTTTCCAAATCAGCATTGGATAAATATATACAAATGCGATGATGATGAAATGAGCGCGGTAGATTATAATTCTTCGTGTCTTTACAGTGTTTCTACTCACCTTTAATTTTCCCATCGCCTGTGCTCAGGAAGCCGAACGTGCCAACGCGGTAGTTGGGTGACACCACAATTACGTCACCGGATGCTGCCAGGGCTTTGCCATCGTACACCCACAATGCATTGCTTCCGCTGTAGAACCCGCCGCCATAAATCCACACCTATCACATGATGTTATGACGTCATATATTGTAGCCTACCTGATACTTTTCACCGAATCTATACGTTGGCTTACAAGTTATATGCATTACGTAGGCGTCGGAACCGGGATGTGTGTGTGTGGAAATATGAAATATGTTTAGACCCCAATATTTCGGCAAGTTGGTGCAGTTGGAGGTTTTTGGCGAGCGTCAAGGCAGGTGCAGTTGATATTCGAGGGGGGATGCAGTGGAATGGTTTTGATGAGCCTCATTCCCCCCAGTATTCATCACCTTCCGATGCCTATGCATTGAAAGGTTCACACCATGATAGTTATTACTAACAATCACAAATCGTAAATATAATAAGCCAACAACATTTAGGCCTACTGTTAAATCGCACACTAAGCTGACGTGTTTAAATGCACGCTGTGTCTTACTGTTCTCAGTGGGTTATGCATTGTGTTATATTGTTCTTAATGGATTATGTTTACCTTACTATAATGATACTGCAACATTTTTTATTTGGTCTGTTCCGAAAAAGAAGGAATATAAGTAAGTAGGGATATTACATACCTCAATATTAATACAACCATGTCACTTGCGTTATATAAATATCACTTTTGTTTCTACGATAATGTGGTGGCGTATTGACTTGTCACTACTGAGACACATTCAGTGTGTACCATGACAGCCTTCTTGCCGTGAGAGCGCGGCGTCCACACGTTCAAGTAGAGACAGTCTTCTCTCAGCTCGTTCGGGGCGTTCCACATGGCTGACCCGGCGAACGACCCAAACGTCTCGTCGAGGTACTGGATGCACGAGTACTTGTGATCCGTCGCCTCGTACGGGTCTGTGTACACGACACACCTGTTAACTATGTTACATGACCAGGCCCGTAGTCGGAGTGGGGGGGTCACGGGGTTCACGTGAACCCCACTTTTTGTGAACCCCCTTCTCCAAAATGTGAACCCCCCTCAAAATTGCATCTTTAAAATGTGAACCACTAATTGTATTCCATGTTTCTCAAAAGCGTTAACACTCTCTTAAAAGCTGCTGGATAGTGTTCAAGCATTACAAGGAATGCCAAGGAAGCCTGATTAGTACAGATGTTAAAGGGAGAACCGTTATCTATTAAGTGATCATCACTGAATGTATGGGAGCCTGGCTGAGGGGTCTGTCTCCAATGCCATGTGTGAAAGGGGCAGTCACTAGAGGAATGTGTGTCAAAGGACCATTGCATCCAATTAACCATGCAGAAGAATTTCACACTATCCAAGGTTCTCCTGTTATATAAACGCATGGGGTAACAAATACACAAGACGACAGTTTTACACCAAACGTAAAATTATGGATCCTAATTTTAGTCACTCAGAAATGACAGATGCAGACAAAATACTGGTGAATGAACGGGTGACGATGATTTAACAATTATGAGCACATGAAACAAACTATAAAAAAATATTCATGATTTCCCATCAGAATTCTGTTAAAAGAAACGAGAGGTGCGGCTTTTTATATTTAGTATGATGATTACGACCGACTGTTAAAGTGGCTATTCTCAACTATCATCAACTTAAGATGTGTAGCGAGTCTATTTCTTACAAACTACAAACCCGGTAGACAAATTCATCTCGCTTAACACAAATCATAATTTTAATCTATTGCGCTGGAACGCGAATTTCGATGAATAGGCCTAATTGCATTTGACTAATACACAATAAAGTTTAGCTTCACCTATTTTAAAATGCGCGTGCCGATAGGGAATCGTGTAATTGTGTGGCTGTATGGCAGCCGAGATACTTTGGTTGCTAGTTGCATGTTTGTAGATGTCAGAAAGGGAAGCCATATCATCGATGAGGATGCAAGAATGTGTGAAGGGATTTTCTTATCAATTATTATGTCCATTTCGTGTTCCATGTAGTTGTAAAATACAGTTAGTGTTTCCTGGAGTCAGTGTGATGTAGAGGATATGGTACTTTTTGACACCTAGAATTTAATTCAAATTCCACAAGAGGACGGTTATATTAACAATATATAGAAAACCTCGCCTAAGTTCGATACGCCTATGTCGGATCTTCGCTCAACTCGGACAGAATTCCGAGGAACGGTTGATTTGTAATGTATTTCCCATAAAAATCTTCGTCTAAGTCGGATTATGTAAGTCGGATCTTCGCCTAATTCGGAATAATTGAGTCGGTCCATTTGATCCGAGATAATAAGATAAGGTAAGATAAGATAAGTTTATTTCAGACTCAGTCCTTAATATAAGGAAAGTTCCATAGTCATACAAAAAACACAAAAAAGACAAAGCTACTCAACGCAATTGTGTGCACGTCAGAGCAGCCATATCATGAATAATTAGTATAATAACATAATGAATATTATCGTAGACAAAATAATGGTTTCATCCACTTTTTTTGCAGCAGAGGCGAATATATCATGTCACTATTTACAACACTGTGAACAATATAATTGTTAATCTTTTTTATCCGTTTCATAAATGTATATATACTCCTTCTTATAACACATTGACAACTTGGCAAGTTTGTATACACAAACATTTCACTCGCGCTAGAATATCTTGGGATCCCTAATAGGATTCTCAGTAGGCTACAGTTAATTTGTTCATGGTCTTAAGCCTGTAGGTCCTCCACAACTGGGCGGTGTACAGGCATGCACAATAAGTCTTAAGCCTGTAGGTCCTCCACAACTGGGCGGTGTACAGGCATGCACAATAAGTCTTAAGCCTGTAGGTACTCCATAACTGGGCGGTGTACAGGCATGCACAATAAGTCTTAAAAACAAGTAGCTTTACATTGGTGCTACAATGTTTAAATTGTCTACATAGAATGTTTCCTCTTACATACAGAGTTCTAATCTGTCTACTGATATCATCTTCGTCAGACATGTCTTCATTAATAATGTGACCCAGATATTTCACAATATTCTGTCTTTTAATGATGCGACCCTGAACAGAAACAATTGTAGGTAACAGATGTTTGCCCTTTGTGGGAGCACAATACATCACACTGCTTTTTTCACCATTATATATAATGTCATGCATAGTTCCATATTCACAACAAGTTTTTATCAACCTATGAAGCCCTTTCTTGGACGGTGATATTAATACTACATCATCCACATACATCAGATGGTTCACTTTTGTTTTGCCAGTGTAACAATCGATTCTACAACGATTTAGCAACATACTAAGGTCATCCATATAGATATTAAATAAGTATGGAGATAAGACTCCACCTTGACGAACACTGTTACTTACAGTAAAACTATCTGATATAACATTTCCCCACTTTACAAACATGTTCTGATGACTATACCAAAAGACTAACAGTCTGATAATATAGCCGGGGACCTTTCTTCTCTCAAGTTTCTTAAATAGCGTAAGATGGTTAACACGATCGAACGCCTTGAAGGCATCTATGAAGCAAAGGTACACTGTACTACCTAGCATCTTGTATCTATTAATCACCTCTTTCATTACGTATATACATGAATCAGTACCGTGTCCCTTAAAAAAACCGAATTGATTATCACATGTTAGTATATAGGATTCTATTCTGTCTAGAATTATGAACTCTAATATCTTAGACAGTACACTTGCGATGGCAATAGGCCTGTAGTTATATTTACTATTTAACAAACCAGCTTTGTTTTTATAATAGGTATAAGCTGTACATGCAATAGGTTTTCAGGTAAATATCCATGAACAAACATTTTTGATATACATAAGGCTAACATTTCTGCAACTCTTTGACCACAATATTTTAGATGTTCAGCACATATATTGTCTGCACCGTGTGATTGACCGCATTTTAGTTTATTAATTGCTGTTGTTACTTCATCACTGTTTACTATGACATCTGTATATTCACAATTGTTTAGATCATAGTTTATAGTATTTAGCGATTCATTTTAAAAACAATTTAGTAGACCCTTGTAGTACTTTTTCCACATTTCAGCCACCATTTCTTGACCAGTTACACCATCAACACTTTTTGGAAGTGTAGTGTTACATTTCTTCGTGGTCCTAATGTCTTTCCAGAACTCAGCAGTGTTTTCATTCAGCAAATTATTGGCCATATTGTCAGCCTTGATTGTTTCTTTAAGTCTTTCAATAAACCTACGTGCATATTTAAATCTAGCTCTACTCTCTTTCATCATGTCAAAAAATGGTCCATGTTTTGGACTTCCATGTACTCTCCAGTTCAATAATGTTTCCCTCGTTGTGCCATGTAGCTCGGTGACATATTCAGACCAACCTGGTTTGTTATAGTTAATGCTTGTATGCCTACTTGTCGTATCACAACTGGCTCTAATGAGAACATTACATATGTCATCATAAAATATCTCAATTTCTTTAACATGATCTTTGTTCTGACAATTTATATCTGTACAGGTCAACACTTCCTGATTCATTGTTTGTAGGTCTTTTAGCAATATACCAGAATAATCACAATAATTCTGAATATCTCTTTCATTGGCTTTAGCCCAATTAGTTTTCTTCATGTGTACACTGCTAACTTTTTCTAGTTTTGGGGCCAGTTCCAAACATATGTTGATATTAAGCACAAAATTATCCGATAAATTACAGTCATATACTACATCCATACCAGTAATAATGTGTTTTTCCTCGCCTAAGTCGGATCGGAGTATTCAACCAAATCACTTGGTTGCTTATACCATATGAAATAAAAAGTTAAACGGCTATTCCAAAAAACAATCCAGAAAGCCACAGCAACGTACGTAGGCGTCACGTCTTCACTCGTCTAATACAACTAGCATCACCAAGCCAATGGACGCTGGTATAACCAAGAACATGACGTTTCATTACCGGTACATCCTAACCATCAGGAGACTAGAGGCGTCAGAAGGACTCGCACCATTTTCTCAAGAAGTTGAACGATGTTGAACGTCGTCATTGCCCTGAAACCAGCGTGGATGGAACAAACTGAAACCGGAATCACTTCTAAACCCCTACAAAAACGGGATTCGTTTAATGTGTTGAGCGTCAAGACGATGATGAAGACGAAGCAGCTCCTTCGTTCAGAAACGTACGGAATAAGCACCACAGGATATGTTGTTTGCACGATGGACGACTGTGTCGGTGTGGACGAGACAGCAGAAACGTTGGCTACTCCAAATAACGAGCAGATCATTGAAACCGTACAACACCCCGACGCAGACGGTTGGTTCACTGAGCGATGATGAGGGCGACGAAGTCTCGGTGTCAGAAGATAAGATAACAAAACTCAGTGGCACACATGCTGCGTAATGGACGCTAATTAAAACAATCTGGTTTGAAGCTCTTGAAATCGAAGAGTTGACTGGCAAGTAGAGGCCATTATCATGAGATAGAAGATGACTGACATTTACAATCAATAATAAGTACTAAGCTATAACCTTAGAGATTCGTGCCAAAATGAAGAACAAAACTGTTCTAATACTGCACAACGTTGTATGTTGCTTGTGGACGTCAACTGTTATTCACAGTTACCTAAGGGCTTTTAGAGAGTAGCCTTTGGCGCTGGGATATGTCTTCTTCGGCTAAGTCGGATGTTCGCGTAACTCGGATTAAATCACTCGGTCCGATTGATTCCGACTTAGGCGAGGTTTACTGCACTATCACTGCGTGTTGGCTTTTGTTAATACAATTGAGTGGTAACATTTACTGAATTGGTAAAATGTAAACCCCCCATTGTGAAAAGATGACTACGGGCCTGGCATTCCTGTATTACATGTCACGTACGCACGCAATCACATGTAACAGCTTGCCATAACTAAAGAAATCGTTAATTCGGCTGTTGCCGATGTCGATTTTTGGCATTTAAACCTTGCATTTGAACCGATGCCTGATTTAGCCTGATTTTAAACCAGCGGTCAACATATTAGCACGGACACAGCTGAAACGTTATAACATTATCGTATCATAAAAACGATCAAGATTTTACGATAAAAACGATTAATGTTGAATTGGGCACCCTAGAGTGTTTTCAACCTAGCACTACCGTAGTTTTTCCAATGGTGATTGTTTTGAACTTATTACTCTGGCAAAGGGCACATATGTGGCTGTTATTTCACCCTATTTCACGGTTTTGATACCAAGTTGAATAATGATTACGGTGCCAACGTTGAGGTATGAAAGTTAACCTTTCCAAATAAAATTACGAAGAATAGAATGCACTAAATGTGCTGTCCACGTACCAAACGGTAGTTTTTCGAGCTTCACGGGATCATGGTAGCGCAAGTCACCCACGGGCGGGCGGGCAAATGGTACGCCGAGGTATTCGTTGACCTCTGACCCTTGGGGCGCCTGGGCCACCCGCCCCCGCAAGACGCCCGCCAATGTTTTCACTTCCGATGAACGACTTCCTACAAATAGGACGGCCTTCAGTAGGACAACATGTGCGTGAGAACAACAAGATGTAAGGATAGACCTTGATCGAATCCCAAAGTAGAAGGTATAGACATTTTTTATAAAGTACGCAAGTAGTATGTGTACGTGTGTGTGTGCGTGCGTGAGTGAGTGCGGCATTGTTCAAACTGGGGAAATTGCAAACAGAATTGCCTAGAGTTTTCTATCTTGTCGCCATGATTTTGTTCAACGATAAAACATTATTATTGTCAGAACGCTCCTCTAGACTTTTATTATAGGACTCAAAGCGATGGCAGAACATTTTACGCATTCTTATTTCTATTGACATTTATTTAACGATCTCTTAATTATAATACACTTCGATTTCCCAGTGTAATAGGCTAGTGAAATGCGCCCAAATCGCAGTGATTTTTGTTTGGAGAGAACTAGCGTAAACAAAAGAAAAATGGCAAAACACGCACGACACACGCTGTTTGGGATGCGCGAATTCGATGCACGTCAGCACGACGAGGGATTGTCTTTAAATATGAATCATGTTTTATTGTAAACTATTGCATGACTGGAGTCAATATATTATCGAAGTTTACAACTGTATATTATATCATTTTACCAATCATTTAGAGTCGATTTGATTGGATGCACAAACTCTGGCAAACGTCCGTTTTTTTTAATAGCGAGATATTTCTCTATAAACAGTGGCGCCACACCACGGAACCTGGATAATCTCGACAAGATTTAAAACGCCAACATGGCGTACCATAGCATTGAATACGTCATGTTATAGTATCTAGTCGAGTTCTACATGGAACTTCCTTTTTCACACACTTTGAAATTGTGGTCGAGGTAGAGTGCAACCACTGGGACGACTGTACCTTTACGTTGGTCGTCGCCACAGAAGTGCAAGTAAACGAACATCAAAACAACTGTACACGCGACCGACGACAACCACACTGACAACATCCCGCGACGACATGTCCAGAGCCGCTTGCTATACTTGAATGACGTTAAAGCGGTGTCTAGCGGGTAATGTCGTGCAGGGGCTTCAATGGGTCAACGGGTCGTCCGATGTATAGAATTTATTAACATTTATAAAGTTGGGAAAACGGTAACAAATATCAGGCCTACCTATATATGTCGTGTGTGCATGCGTGCGTGCGTTCGTGTGCGCGAGCGTGGTGTGCGTACGTGCGTGCGTGCCTATGTGTGTGTTTGCGTGTGTGTGTGTGTGTGTGTGTGTGTGTGTGTGTGTGTGTGTGTGTGTGTGTGTGTGTGTGTGTGTGTGTGTGTGTGTGTGTGTGTGTGTGTGTGTGTGTGTGTGTGTGTGTGTGTGTGTGTGTGTGTGTGTGTGCGTGTCTGCGTGTGTGTATGTGTGTGTGTGTGTGCGTACGTGCGTGCGTGCGTGCGCTCGTATGCGTAGGTGTGTGTGTGTGTGTGTGAGAGAGATATAACATTGCGTTTGTGTGTGTATGCGTCTGTGCTTATGTGTGTGTGTGCATGCCACACACACACGTGCACGCATAGACACGCACACAGACACGCACGCACACACGCACGCTATTATATTTAATTATTTGTCATGCTATCAACACTGTCTGTGTACGTATGTACACAGAGACAAGCAATCTAATATTTACATTGTATTTGTATGACTGTCATTTCTGCGTGCATTGTGGGCCTCTACGGTAGATGACAACATGTGTAAGCCCTAGATGCTAGTGAAGAAGATCAAAAGTACAACATCATCTAAATCCTTCCTGCTCTGATAGTGAATTGTGGGAAACGTCGCAGCAACGGTAATAGGAACAAGTCAGTTGCGATTACAACATGAGAAGTCAACAATACATATTTACAGGAAACAGTTTTCCATTTTTCTGCAGGCGAGTGACCAAATTGGCAATGATAGATCTACACACTAGTTATGACACAACAAGGATTAAACGTAAGAGAGCCACTCGGTCTCGCGCGACAGCTCGTCAAGGCGCTAGTGTGGCGCCTAGAGGCGTGTGGCGTGATCGATGTCCTTGCCTGGAAGCAGTCTATTGGAGATTACAATGTCAATGCTGGTGCTTACCGCGTGTGACATGTGTGAAGACGAAGACAAGCCCGCCCGTCGTGGCGGCGAGCATCAGGAAGACGACGACACCGACTCCTGCGTGACACTTCTTCGAGGAGGCTCGCTGCTTCGGTCTCATGACTACTCTGAAGACAGAGCAAGAACGGGATGAACGCAAGAGAGGAGCGGCGCGCGACGTCGCCGGTGCTATCACACGCCGGATGCGATGATAGTCTTTAAATACGTCGCTGTATATAAATGTAGAGCACCTGGCGTGGAGCCCCTCTGTCCTGACACCAGCACCTGAAATACACGTTGCCACCCGTTCTGGCACACGGCGTGGTCGATCTACGTGGGTTAGGTTGGGTTAGTACCTCGAATTGTACACTACCGACTGAGAAGCATCAAACTGCTAGTGTCCATAGTACATATACGTTGAATGAGAACACATACATGTAATTACAACACACGACATGGTATGGGTGAACTCATAGCACATTTAATCCAAGAACATCACGTGTTCAGTAAGCAATACCTTAGTGACAGAGATTAAATGTCTCCCTCTCTTTACAAGATCTGTGAGTGACTAAAACTGAGCAACTATCTAATACCAAACACGATAAAAACCCAAGATGCGCCCCCACAGTAGCAGGGTGGGTGGGCAGGAAACGTAGCCAGGGCGTGTTACGCCCGCAGCAGCCAGATCTGGACCTCGTAGGTGATGGAGCGAAGTCGCCTATATAGGTGCCGGTACGGGTGCTGATGGGTAATTAACGAATTATCGAAACGTGTTAAACTGGAGAACGTACACATCTAAAGACACGCCAAGCGGCACATATGAAACACAAAGAGTAAGAGCGATCTACCTACGTGAATAATAACATATTAAACGTAATTAATATACACATTATGCACTACTGGCTGAGAAGTTTAAACTGCTAGTGTACATAGTACATACCCGGTGAATGTAATTGCAACACAAGACATGGTATGGGTGAACTCATAGAACATTTAATCCAAGAACACCACGTGTTCAATAAGCAATACCTCAATGGCAGATTAAACGTCTCCCAAACACACCCAACCATAATGCGACCGTTGCGTAATTATCGGGTATGTGACCTGATGTGCGACCCGTGACGGGCATATAAGCTCAGGTGTGTGACCTCGGGTGTGTGACCTCGGGTGTGTGACCTCAAGTTTGTCACCTTGGGCTTATGACCTCAGGTGTGTGACCCCGGGTGTATGACATCAACTGTGTGATCCCGGGTGTATGGCGTCAGGCGTGTAAATCCCTAGTGTATAACCTCAGGTATGTGGCCTGATATCGACCAACCTGAGAGCGTTATCCCTGACCTGTGACCCTGGTTCTGTGGCAATTTGTCTGATCGCCGATGCATGACACTAATTATATGACATTGTGTGCTACCTCAGGTGAGTGACATAACTTCCTATCATGTAAAACAAAAATTGTGTACCCTTCAGTTAACCCATTGTGCATGACCCTACCCCACCCTACCCTCGTTAATTAGTTGTAACGCTATAAGCAGAATTTTTCAAACACTCAATGTACTGGACGTTTTTAGCAACATGAGACATAACTGAATCGCTCCGTGTAGACTACTTGAAGAACATCAGATAACGTTTGGTGCCTACTTTGTATAGTGTGGTTTGTATTATAATATTGTCTAAATACTTTGTAATAAATAATGAACATGTGAAACAGTCACACACATGTTTCTGTTTTAGAACGTTTGCACCACTGCCCAGTTCCTATAACGGTATTAAATGTGGTTCGCTTAGAACTGCTTCGTGCATTAGTTTGCTTAGCAGAATCATTATTATACTAATAATTGTACTAATGATTATAACTACACATGTAGTTGACTGTTATTTACGAACATATGTTGGAATTAATTTCATTTAGAACTAAAGCACAATTATTTTGGTTGAATCTGAGTTATTCTTCCATTAAGGACATTATCGTTCCATTAAAGACAGTACAGATTTACGTAAGTAAATGCAATTTAACGAAACCGTTGAGTTCTTTTCATGGCACAAACTAGAACCAAATAATATAACATAGTGCCCTCGGAAAGGTTTTGTTGTAACACCGAGCCAGTCGTTATCAGCACTTGAACGAAACATGCAACATAGAAGCGCTAGACACTGATCCGGAGTCGCGAACAATCGAGCAACATTAATGTAGGAATGACAGACGTGTCTGCCAGACATTCCGCACTCATGTCCACTCATCTTGCGTGTTTGTTCACTGCCGGCTAGTTATAGCTTTCCCTTCCGCTCACTTGTGACAGATTAATCCCGACCCAGAGCGACGTTCTCCCGGTTCCACGAAGAGACAGTGCGAGGGGGCGATGATTAAGGTGCCTGTTGCGCAATGGAATTACAAAACCTTCAAGAATGATGTCGCCGCGAGACACATTACATGTGTTTTTCTGTAGATGAGTGCGGTCACTGGGATGGCCCGGTGATGTCGCGACGTCCATGTCGCGTAACGTGACATGTAGTCGTGGACTGTCGTCATTACTTGGGGAAGGGTGAATTTGGTAAATCTCTGATAATGTTGTTTATCTACGGGTTGGAGGGCCTATTCATTTAGTAAGTCCTTAGAAAACAACGTAAACACATCGGAGCCAGTTCACTGTGTTCTGAACAGTCGGAAGTTCGGAGCCAACCATGTAATTAGGCAGAGGGCCCCAGGCATACGACTGATTTCGTCCAACTTCTCTTTTTGTATTTTTATTAAGTAACCACATTTGTTGCTAAGCCCAAAACAACAACGCTGCCTTTCACAGTAATACGAAAGAATACGACATACAGGCTAATTGTGAACAAGGTAGGCCTAAACATAATTTTAAAGTGCCTATGACGTGGTTATTGTAAGTCCTAATTCTTTTTGAGAAAGCTAATTTTAGCTATAAAATGCATTCACCATATTACAATCGAATGCCTTGACTGATAGAGCCGCTATATTCATCCAAAATTGTGATAATTCACTGTGATCTCGCAGGTGATTCTTATAATCCGATCGCGCCATTTTGTAACGTCAGCGGTGAATGTCTCCCAGGAGGCACGTTTTCCCGAAACAGTTGCATTATGCAAAACAACTTACCCGGACATTTGACGTAGATTACGTAACTTGGAACAATCGTAGAAACACGCAGTGTGGCAATTATTGAACATAACACGTGAAGTACTGTCCCCACGCTGACATCATCTCTGATTTCTCTCTTATTCAAAAACAAATTATTAGTTCCTGGCAGAAATTGTCAAGTTTTCTAAAATGTAACTATTTACATACTTAATTCGCCAAAAAAATAGCATTAATTACTTCTATATTTTCACTTGGAATATGAACAAGAATAACACGAACTGTGTCATAGGCACTTTAACACACCGAAGCGAGCGGCATCCGGTCAATGCACTCTGCACTTCACCCCCCGGCAGACCTCGTTCCATTACCAAATCGACACTACTCCTTCGTGAATGATGCATGTTTTTATACAACTAAGTCGTGATTCCGGTATAACATTGCTGCCAAGTGCACAGACATGTAGCGACAGACGTGATGGTGGGTGGGTGGGTGTTCCGTGGTTAGGGCAGGGCATACAGGATCACCCAGTTCGACTGCACAAGCCTTTCAGTGTTTGCTTATATAACGGATAAACCTGAAGGTGTTTGCAAATAACATATATAAGCATTGCAATAGTAATATATTAATACATTAAATGTTTTTTACAGTATGTGATTATTTGATTTTTTCTGGATTATGCACATATATATATATATATATATATATATATAGAGAGAGAGAGAGAGAGAGAGAGAGAGAGAGAGAGAGAGAGAGATAGAGAGGGAGAGGGAGGGAGGGAGGGAGGGAGGGAGAAAGAGGGAGG